>JAENGY010000180.1:0-46340 GCA_018873745.1 Phytophthora aleatoria
AACGCTGTCCTTACGAAGGACGAACACGACAACTACACAGTGCGTGTAACCAAGCCCCGTAACGTCCACAACCGTATTGTCAATCGTGGGGTGTATTATTCTTACGCTGAGGCACGTAAAATCACCTCGCCTGGCACACGAAGCGTCGTCAAGACACTGGTTCGTGGTATGCATGAACATTCAATGAGTCATAGTACACTAGGACATTTATCGTCTTTGTGTGCTTTTAGGTGGGTCTAAGCAGACGATCCTGCGCTACCTGAAGGAGATATCGGGGCAGCCAATCCTGGCCAAAGACGTTGAGAATCTCGTCGCAAAAATGAGGAAGGACACCTATACGTCCGAAGACGACAACGAGCGGGTGGCTCAAGTGCTTCGAGACTTCAGTTAAGGTCTCGGGAATGCTGTCAACGTCTTTCGCGATTAGGGCACGGGACTCACGTCGTGCATTACGTTCTAGACTGCCCATATGCGGAGAATAACACGTAAGTTTCCGGAAGCTGTCTGCATTGACGCTACCTACGGTACAAACATTAATCGGTACAAAATGTTGAGTTGGGTTTGGATTCACCAACTGATTGGTGTTGGTTTCACCAACTCCTACATATACTTTGTGCACTGTTCTCCAACAATTTCTATCGTTCTTACTTCTGTAGGTAGTGACTCTCCAGCTTCATGGCAACAGACAAGTTCGTCTGTAGGGCGTTTTGCACATCATGCTCTGGTAGACAGAGAAAGCAGATTGAACATGCTGAGTGCGGTACGGGCGTTCTAACAGAACAATCCAGCGTGGACAGATGTGAAAGGCGTCGTTATCGACAAAGACTTCACAGAGCTGAAGCTTTTGCAAGAAGAGTTTCCGTGTGCGTCTGTCATCCTGTGTCACTTCCACGTCATCGACTATCTTAAGCGGGAGGTCAGCAAGAAGGACTATGGTTTTTCAGCCTTCGAGAATATGCACATCAAGAACATTATGACGGTGGTGGTTCGTGCGGAGTACGAGAGCCTATTCGAGATCTATGTGTCGGCTTTGAAGAAGCTGCGTGCAGGCAAACCACCGTTTCTGGACTATTTCACGGATAACTGGTTGAACTGCAAGGAGCAGTGGTGTACTTTCGAACGTGGCAATATCCCCCATCTCGACAACAATACAAACAATCGTCTGGAGGCCAGTTTGGATGCAGCGAAGGGCTTGCTGAACCGGCATTTAGCCATGGACGAGTGTATCGACCATCTGCTGCTCTTGCAGCAGTCCACCGAAGATCAGTACACTGCTAAGATCAAGCGCGTGGGGTTCCGATTGAATCAGAATTACGACAAAGAGATAAGCATGCTAGCCAAGCTAGCCACCTATCACGCATGTAATTTGGTCGAAGAGCAGTATCGAGTTAGCGGACAAATGACATATGAGACGTCGAACGATGTCAACGATCCAGGGCTGTAGTCTCTCTCAAGTGTTAAACCTGGCGGCCAATAGCTGTTAATTTGGAGGGAAAATCGTGCAGTTGCGCCTTCTATCAGACAGTTTTGCTCCCATGCCGTCATATTATTGCCCTACGGCGAAACAGCCGTGATCTGCGCTCTACCATCCTGTACGAGTCGGTTCCAGCGCAGTGGTTACTTGCTGACAAAGACGAAGAACCCCCAAGCGCTCTTGAAACAACCCAGAAGTTCAACATCGAAGATATCGAAACCCCTCATGATCGCGTCCACGGCCACAACGAGACGTACCGGTCTAGCTTTGCGGTTTGTCAGCGGATAGCCGAAGTTGCCGCGGGCAAAGGGTCAGGAGAGTTTCGGGCTTGGATTGACTACTTGAAGATGTTGGAGGCGGTGTCAGACACACGGACATGCCACCAGCTTCCCGTGTTGATGTAGATGATGCGGTGATTTCGCAATCTCGTTGTGCTGATGAAAGCGTCAAGTGAACGGACAACCAGCGCGGGCAGTGTGGGCGAAGTGATCACCAGCAGAAACGATGACGAAGTAAGAGTTGGTAAACTGATCACCAACACTGGTGATGATGGTGGAAAAGTTGGTGCACGAGTCGCCTATACGAACGGTGATGGTGACCAATTGACCAATCAACACACTGTTCTGGCCCCTTGTCCACCTGGTGACATAAAACTCGAAAATGGCGCCGCGGTTGACTTGACGTCGACACCAGTTTCTAACTCAGGGCCTTCGCCAGCACCGGCAAGGCGGAAGTTAAACATTGATTTTCTAGACAGCGAATCCAGTAAAGACGAGTTCAAGATCACGTTAAACACGTCAAGCAAGCCAGCTGGTCAGTCTCGAAAGGAGAAATCGGTGAAAAAGGCAAAGAAACGCAAGGAATTCGAGGAGACCAAGGCCTGCGTTCAGCAGACCAAAACTTACGGCGAGATTACACTATCAGACCTTCGCGACTGCGTGCAAAAGAAGAAGCTACCGATGGAGAAAGGGGAATCGGTGTTCAAAGCCATCCGCTCAAGACATGAGGACGCCATATATAAGCGACCAAAAGGGCATGTGGTCGCACCAGGGACAACTAAAACGATTGAGACAACAATTCGATATGTACTCCCAGAGGTTCTCGTCCATGAATCCCAAACAGCAAGATGGAACGCTATCGCCTCGAGCAGTCGAAGTCGGGACATTTCACCGCACGAGGACATCATCATATCCAATTTGGATGTTGGTACATTCTCTCTTTCTGACGTCGATACCATGCAGGAATGGCATTGTTTGAAGAAGAAGATTGATGCGGTCCGCAAGTTGATACACTGGGCGAACACCAATGTGCGTTCTCTTAACCAAACGTTGGTGAACGTAGGGAGAGCCTTGTTCTATCTGAAAATCGACCTGAACGCAACTCTGACAACCCCAAATGTGTGGTGTCAGGTCCAATGGTCACCATTACATGTATGGTCACCTGGTCATTAATTGACCAGGTAACCGAAGTATCCAGCCATTTTCTATTGTTATTCAAGTTATGTCGTAACTTACGACGTTGGGAACCAAGGGGATAATGGTATATCTACATGTATAATACCAGCTGTGACCCACAACAGACAAGCGCAGTTAATGAACAAAACAATTACTACTGCGCTCCATTTACAGTGATACTTTTTTTTGTCAGAATACTGGTCGGATACGCACATTTATCTAAATTGTGTTTAATCACGTTGGGTGTAATCAAGATGAGTGACGGAGATATTGAAAATTCTCGAATCTAACAACCTCCATTCTGAGCACGTACCTGTACAAACACTGGTCAGTCTTCTGTTTATGAACAAATATTCATGATGCAGTTGTAGACCTAGATAGGTCAGCCCCCAAAAGGGAATTCCGCGCCAATATGCGAGGTGATTTGGCGGCCCATAGTTTAGTATGGCTACTACAGGACCAAACTACGCTTGTTTTTTATAGCAAGTATTATTAATGATACTAGCTATGTCTTGCCTTTTAATGGAGTGCTTGGCCTTGAGTCTCTTGTAAGAGGCAAATTGAAGACTGAGATTGAAAATAGTGTTATGCAAACTACTGATCTCATGCTCTAGGTAGTTCTCCTGGGTGGTTTCTCTTCGAAAGGTTGCTGTGTTCCGATGAAACCCACGAAGCAACGGACTGGAGTGTTGTACAGTCGCATTGGATGCAACGGACGAATACAATGTAGCTAGTGATGCAATCTCCGTCACAAGATACTTTTTCAGATATGAGCTGTGTCAGGTGCTGCTTTCAGTTGAAACTATCTAATCATTTTTTACGATTATTAATCCCGGTACAATTACTGTACCAGTAGTGCGCTTTAGGATGACTGCCCCAAATAGTGCCCCAGGACAGTGTGGAGCCCCAAATTAAAGAAAGCGTTGATCGATTTTCTACAATTTCCTTTTTTGCTGGGACTTTTGCACTTGATTTCATTAAGACATATCATGCAATCGATATACATGTAGTAGTACCTGTAGTACCCTAGCTGACCAATCAATTTGGCAACATCAGATTGATGAGCTCTACCGGAATGTCTCTGCAGTATATTTCTTAATTTAAAACGGCATACTTCGTCCGGATTTTAATAAATGCAATTTGCACTTTCCCATTCCTCTGAATTTAATATCAGATCTGATATTGATTAGTAGAGGTGAATGCCGATACATTCACATAGAGCCAGGTCAACATGCACCCGGCAGCCAGGACATCACTTCGCAAGGGAGCACACGCTCTCAATCTTAAACAACGCTCCAGACCAATTTTGTCAATTTTTAAGCTTTAGAAGCGTTTGAGCCCTTAATGAGAAGCTAATTGTCTAGGAGGTTTCGCTATTGTGTGACGTTCGCGTTACCAAGTGTACAACCTGCACGTCTTTCAATACCGATTCTAATCTGTTGGACGCGGAGGCTTCTGCTGGGAGAGATACCGGTAGTAGCAATATAATCTATGACAGAGAATATCACGTTGTACACTTTGTAGGATTTTCCTATATATTATATCGGGAGATCCCGAAACCCAATATTTTCATCATTTATCAAATGAGGGAGTTCCGTCTGCCAAGTGCAAATAATTCTATTTCTCCCCGCGTAATTTACGCACTCAAATAACTGTTGGCGCCAACAACCCAAGTTCCAACCACTCCGAGTAGCCACTTGCCATTTCTCATGCGCCGCACCCGCTCCAGCGCTTCAGCTGGGTCCTCTGCACCTCCGCAGCGCCTCCGCTCGCTCCGCTCGTCGGCGCGGAACCCGCCGCTGTCTCCTCCTCCTGTCGCGTCACTTCGTCGCTCGTCACGTCGGACTCCTCCAGCAGTTCTGACGCCCAGTGTCAAGGTGAAACGAAAAGCTCGCCAGGATGTAAAAAAGGAGAAAAATGCAACAATTCAGGATCAGAGCGAGAGCGAAAGTGAAGACGACACTGAAGCTGCAGGACTCACCGAGTACGAACGCAAACGTCGCGAGAATATTCAACGCAACTTAACCTTCATGCAGCAAATGGGCGTCTCCACTGCCAAAATTCAGGCCAGGACGCTGGTCGGACACGATCCTGCAAAAGAAATCAAAGAGCAGCAATTGGCCGTGAAAAGAGCTCTTCAGGCGGCCAAAAGGGCGGAGCGATTGACCCAACCGGTCCGCAAATCGAGACGTCTTGAAGGCAAGAAGGTGGAGGTGGAACCCATTGAGTATATTGACCAATTTGAAATGGAGAAGATGCGCGCGCCGCGTCTTCCTAGAGGCAGCAGTCTCCATGTGATGGACGCAGTGGATGGAGAGAGTAAGGCCTTTCTTGGAGGCATTACTGCCGATCTGGAAGAAGAAGAGGAGTTGGAAGAGGATACCATTCTGGAAGATGACGATGGGGTGGACTACTCGTTGGCAGATGAGGATATTACCAAGGCGGTGCAGGAACGGATTTATTCCGTTGCTTTCTTGCCCCGTGCTGACAGAGTTGTGGTCGCCTGTGGAGACAAAATGGGTCACGTGGCACTGTGGACGCCTCCGAGTATGAAACAAGAGAGTTCGGTGTCACCACTGGCCGTTTACAGACCGCACTATACTCCAGTAAGCCAATTGATCTTCCCAGACTCGTCCAAATTAGTGTCGAGCAGTTTTGACGGAACTGTGAGAGAGTTTGACCTGCGTGCTGCTGAGTCGTCGGTGGTGTACGATACAGGTGACGATGCTGGCATTTCGTCATTGGTGGCTGCAGCCACAGCGCAGTGCTACTACGCAAGTTGCGACGACGGAACTTGTCGACTCATTGATCGACGCGCGCGTAAAGTGCAGAGCTCGAGTTATCAGCTGCACGAGAAGAAGATCAACACCGTGAGCCAACATCCGAGTCTTGACTTGTAAGTGTTTTTCTGGTATCTGTACGCGTAGATGGCACGTACTAACTTGCACGTTCATTGCTTGTTTGTAGCTGCATCGCAACTGCGTCGTTGGACCGCACAGTGTGTCTGTGGGATGCTCGCAACTTGTCCTCGAAGAAGAACACGCCGCTGGTGACGTTGCCGCACTACCGTAGTATTAACTGCGCGTACTTTTCTCCGCGAGATGGCGCGTGGCTGGTGACGGTGGGTCAGGATTCTTACATCGACATGTTCGGCACGTCAAGTCTAACGGAGCGAAAACCTTCGGACAAGTCAGCGATTACTCTGCCGCAGTCTGTTCGTGTTCGACACAACAACGTGACGGGCCGGTGGCTCACGAAACTTCACGCAGCTTGGGACCCCAAGAGGCCAAACCGGTTTGTGATCGGGTGTATGGAGCAGCCGCGAAGGATTCAGATCTTCCGGGCTGGTCGCCGTCGTCCCGTGCGTGAACTGAAGAGCGACAACTTCGCGTCGGTCCACTCTATCAACGCTTTCCATCCTCACCTTGAGCTCATTGCAGGTGGCAACTCATCTGGCCGACTTGCTCTGTGGCGAGGCAAGAAGACTGACAAAGACGATGTCAAGACTGAGATGTTCGTGTCAAGAGCGAGTGAGAACTGATCGACAAGCACAAAGAATTATCTTTTTTACTCTCGCCGCCATCAACAGTAAAAAAAAGGGGGGGGGGATGTCTACATGTTCATTGTGCTCTTTCTTTTACGCCCTATACTTATAATCTTCATAGTCTTCCTTAGACGTTGGCGCTGGTCTGTTCCTTGGCGAGCGATTTCTCGTACATTCCTGTCGGAACACAACAACAAACAGTCAGAAACCAGCAAAGATAGCTGAGATAAGTAACTTGGGTGTACAATTCGTACCTTTCCTCCGAAGTTCCGTGTGTTTCGCCTGAACATTCTCGAAATGAGCGAGTAGCGCAGCCGCATCAATGCGTGGAGCACCCGACGCAGGAGCATCGTTACTTGATGTGCTGGCAGGTGCCTCTCCACTCTTGCGTAGTCGACGTGAGTCGCCGTTCAAGTCGATTCGGCCAATCGCCGTGGCCATGCTCGTCACACTTGCTAGACGGTCTCGTAGCACTCGGAACGCAGCACTCTGCGGGAGCAGCATCAGTAATCCATACAGACTCTTCACCAGATCCGTATGATAGTCTTCCTGGATCTCCAGAAGCTGCAGACGCATGTGAATGAAGATCGGCGACTCCAACAGCTGCACGAGCTTGTCGATCTGCATGAGAAAGCCGACGGATGCGTCGATATCTGCGAATTTGCTGATGAGCGCTGCAGACAGCGAGTAGGACTGGGCCAACAAGCAGAGGCTGAAGGCTGCGATGGGATTGTGGCACCACGAACGGAAGAGCGCAGTGAACACCTCAACATCGTCTTCAGAGGCACGCGGCTGGAAGCTGCGACGTAAGATATCACGGAGATGTTCCAGCTCGTTAGCTGTAAGCAGAATAAGGTTCAGCGTCTGGACCATCACGGCAGCGAACTCACTGTCTGCCTGGCTATCCAGATAGACCGCTTCGGTGCCCAGCACTTTTGCGAAAATGAGATAAATGCTCTTGGCATCTAAAAGCACGCATAGCTTCCGCACGATCATACTGCCGCGCATCTCGAGTAAGCGTCGGTCCTGTGCGAATAGCAGCAGGATGGCGTTCAGCACCTTCTCGAACTCGACCTTGTTGAGCGAAATGCGAGCCAATACTTCCAAATCCAGCAGCACCACGCTGTCTGAAATGTCCGACAGTGTCCGAAGCAAGGCTGGCAGCAACTGACCGATATGTGCAGACAGCTGGTTCGGGTATTTCTCAAGCAGCATCGAGATCCAACGCAAGGCCGCCATGCGGGTAGGCACGTGGTCGCTGCTCAGTTCAGTGGTGAGTTTCTGCATCAAAGGCAGCAGTTCCACGTCTTCTGTCGTGGATTTCACCAGCTGTAACAAGTCATCGTTAGCACGTTCAGCCACCTGTCGGATTTCATGCTCAGCGTCCGAGATGCAGTGCATGATAGCAGCCAAGAGGTCAGCATAGAACTCCACCAGCTTCTCACGACCCAGGTTCACAAACTCCTGCACCCAGCTCACGGCCGTGAGTCGATTGAACCTCTCCTTGCTGTTACACTGTCCCACCAGGATATCCACCATGCGTCCAAACTCGACGTCCTCCGTCTGCTTGATCTCCCTCAAAAACTCGGCCAAAGCACTATCCGCAGCCTGTCGGATCTCCCTGTTCCCGTCACTCAACATATTGAACAGTCCGTCCAGAAACTCCGGCAGCCAGTCCAGCATGTCAATGTCCGGGACGGAATCCAACACAGTGATCCACCCCACCAATAGCTGTCGAATGTACGGGTTGGTCATCCTGATGTACTTGTGCAGCAGTGGGATAAACATGTCCACGTCGAAGTACTCACTCTCAGTCACAATGTCCTTGACCAGTCTATCCAGCAAATTGGCTCCGTTTTTCACATCAACGTCCACATCTGCGAACAACTTGCACAGCCCGTCAAAGATCTGGTTAAAGTACTGCAAGATATGGCCCCTGGCCACCTTGGCAATGTTGTACAGACTCTCGCACGCGTAGTAGCGCACGCGACTCTCCGGGTCGTCGAAGCAGTGCAGTACCGGGGGCAGCAGTTTGTCTAGGTACAGATGAGCGTCGTGCATAAGCCCAATGGCTGTCGCTGCCAGTCCAATCAGACCTCCTTTCCGGTGGTTGGCATTGGAGGAACAGGCAAAGTCGTTGCCCAATAGTTCGATAATTGCCGGGATGCGTTGGCGGCTGGGGTTGCTCACCGCGAACTGCGGATTGGAAACCCCATCGACGCTCTCGCTCTCCGTACCGGACGTGGAGGCGTTTAGTCGAGAGCTGGGTGAGTCCTGATTAAGCTGTAGCTGGTGTTGCTGGTGGAATTCGATGGATGCGGCGTTCTCCTGCAGCTGCTTGATGAGGTTCTCGAGCTCCATGGCCGCACCCTTGCGTTTGTCGTACGAGCGGTCACCCAGGTTGCGCATGAGGTTCGGGGACAGAGGAAGCTGCTGCACGGGGAAACCGTTGGCGTCGGGAGCATCACCGCCGCCCAAGCCGAAGGGCATTGCAGCGGCAGCGGCGGCGGCGGCTTGCGTCAGCGCCGACTGCGGCAGCATGGGCGAAGGATCTGTCGGGTAGCTGCTGCTCATGGCTGATTCTTTTTGAATGGGGCGTTTGGGAAATGGGTTCAAGAACAGTTATAGCCAATGGGATGCGAGTGGGGAAGGGATCACTATTTGGGGTGGATGACATAAGATGAAGTCGACACGCACTCCCTTTCATGCTTCAGATTATTTGTCCATCAATTGATTTAATTTAACTACAAAGTCCTGAAATTTGTGCAACTTTGATAATAGGGGTGGTCAAAGTTGCGTTCAGATCGATTTTCAAATAGAAAAATGTCACTCAAAATTACCTCATTGGCTGAAAAGTTCTCGGATTTCAGATAGCGACACAGTAGCTTTTATCGTTTAGATGGCGATCTGAAATGAGTTGAAATTCCCGACCCTGTGATAGGCCAATAATCGCCGTCTGAAAACCTATCTGAAAGCAACTCTGACTACCACTAATATTAAAGTTTAAGTCATGTTGGTGCAAGCTAATTTTTTAAATACTTGAAGGTGACAACTTCAGTTCGTTCAAAATAATAGCTTAGTGTTACGTGGCCGCGTAGCATCGTGATATTCTGAGTAGCAGTAGCGCCGCATTCTCGTCCCACTTCAAATTTTGCTATACATGTACAGCAGTTTCTAACTTGCATAATTAGATGGTCTTACGCTTTGCCAGATAACTTTCAATGATCATAACACGTAAAAGTGTCTCCATTGCAGACGCTAAAAAGCGATTTTTTACTTTGCTCAGCGAAGTTAGAGATTTAAGGCTCAAGAGTTGAAACTGTCGGGGGCTAAAAGCTCATATTTTAGGCTAAAACATGCAATCAGTCAATCCAAACGACCGCTTCATTGCTGGCCCGAATGACGTGCTAAACTAAGACGTTGTGCTTTCTTTCGAAACGCTTCGCGTCAATGCATCTCCTGCGCTGCTGCGCAGCTGCAGAATATGTCACCCTTGTGGCAGACGGCACATCCACAGCGAGTTGATCAGGATCTTGGATGATCATCTTGAGAGCCTTGATGGCTAAACCCGCCGACCAGACCAATGGAGGGCCACCGTGTCCAAGCGCCAGTACGTTCTTCGCCTTCGGAGGCTCGATGTGGCGACGCTGCATCCGACTCTAGACCGTTTCCTTCTCCTTAATGCGCACGGCGTTCCTAAAGGAACTTCGTGTGCATGGGCCATCAAGAGAGCTCCCAAACCCCACGACCTACCTCCGAGCAATCTTCCCGTTTATATCACGTTAAACAGCTCACGAAGTTGCGATGCGTTAACGCAACCATAATGTCGTCCGGTCATCAAAGATAAGGTTGCTCGTGAAACACTTTAAGGGCGTATAACTGCCCTACCAGCACCCTTAAAACTGTTTGAGCACCCATAAAATCTACTGACTAATTTTCGGACAATCGTGTACTCTAACTTCCCCCTCTTGGACAGCTAGTAAGGTAGACAACTGTGACGAATACTCAACATCCAAAAGACTCAACCGGCATATCCCGGTGGATCCTAATGCACACTTCACAGTGACTTTGCCGAATCGGCAGTGCTGATCGAGAACCACTTCTTTCAAAGTTTTGACGAGTAAGGCATCGCTTGCTGAGCGCGTTCAAAATATCTCGCTGAAGTGGCCACAATGTACAAATAGTCCTAAAAGACTAGTTATCACGATGCATGCTGTAACCAATACAATCAGTAGAAAATTTATCATTTACGAATGGATAACAAAAAATGCGTTGAACGTACCGCGATGGCTTGGGCTTCGGAATTGCTTTTGTTGCCGTTGTTATTTCCCGGTGGAGCATCACGTCTGGTACGCGAGCAGATTCAACTTCCTCGTTTGACAGCAGATGAACAATTGATCGACACAGCAGAACCCACAGAAGTCGAAGCCGCATGCACTGGACGTTGCTGGAATCAACCACATGTAGAGCAAATCTCTTCTCTTCGAGAATGTATGAATACGCGACACCGATCACCACATTACCCCAGCTCGTGTCATGTGGCAATCCAGGTGCGTCAATCCATCTTGGACTCAAATTCGAAATTGTTTGGTAGGTTCTGTCTCATGGTACCACTTTTGAAGGAACGGGAGAAAATGCTTACGCCACACCAACTCCAGTTTAACCCCAAATCGATCGTGCTGCATGAGAGGGTCGTAGAAATTTGCAACAATTTTGCTGTAAATGGAGTCAACGTGCGCAATAATCAGTCCCCAATGCTCCTGGACATCGAAGTGCATCTATAAAATGAAGGAGGAATACTTCCACAACGGTTCCTTAGGTGGATGAGGCCATCTTACAACGCTGAGAATATGGCTCAACACATACGACGCTCCGTGTTCACGAGCCAAGTGCATCAACGCGTAGTATATGATGGAACCGCTCAGCAAAGAATCTCTAGCCACAAATCCGACGATCTCGTCGAAGCAAATGGACACCTTCCCGTTTGGCAAAGCAAATATTGTGCGTAAACATGAGTCCGTGTAAGCTCGGGCCACCTCTCGAGCCATGTCGTTGTGAGCTACTCCGATCTCAGAAAAGTGCAATGCGCCGCATTGGTTTCACGGGAATACAAGTCCACAACCCGCGAATCAATGCGAGTCCAATCTTGTACCAACCAAACGCGATCACGCTCCCAAGCACCGCATCTACCTTTTGACCGAGTAAAAATGCCGCAACATTCCAACATAATTGCTGCTCACACGACAGAAAGAGTATGAGTAAATTTACATGTGCAGTAGTGTCCACAAATTTCAATGTAAACGACTTACCTTGTTATCACAGCATCCGGTGAAATCGCAGCCATCGTCGTCTTAAGTTTATTGCCTTTGTCCTCGGGGACGTTTCGCGCATTGATTGTATGCAGTTGACGTCCGTGATACGGCGACGAGTTTGATGACCAGATCATGCGGAATAACGTAGTTGTATATACAATCTGAAAGATTAATCCATGCTTGGGAACAAATGGGCTTTGGCTTTCGTAAGAATTCGTCACCCAGTCCGCACGGGTACCCTCGCAGCGTTGGGAGGACACCGCCTAGGTTAGCAGTCCAACTAGCTCACTGTATTAGCCGCTGTATGTCGACGGAAGTTTATTTCGGTACACCGGTGACAGCAACAGCAGATCCTTTAGATGTCCATCTCTGCTGTCTTTTCTTTCGGAGATAGCGTCTTTGTTTCTTGGGCTTTGGCAACGTATTTACATCACTCGTGTGAGAATCACTTCGCTTGCTCTCAACATCAGCTGAACTTGCGTTATCAAAAGATACACTTTCAGGTCAGTAGCTTTGGTATAACATGTCATAGCCACGGCTTGCGTCAGCGCTTCACGATATTTTAGGGAAAGACCGTCTTCATGATCTCTGTTGAGACCTATACCAGTATCTCGATCGTCACTTAGTTCCTGTTTGAGCTCACCTGTGTCCTCAGTCAGCTGAAATGTCGTCAGCTCCTCTGTTTCAGCTTCGATTGCTGCTTTTCGCATTGCTGTAACAGTTTCCATCCATTCGAGAGGCCCGTCTACAGTCGGCAGGTCGCTGTCCTCAATGCAAACCTTGCCGTTGCTTAGATTTGTGCTGGACTCATTGACTTTGATAGTTGATGTCGTGCGAATTGCTCCCTGCATGATTGACTTCAGTACGCCAAGTGATTGCAAATCCCCAGGTGTTGATCGCTCGGATAACTGATCCAAGCGAGGTTCTACAACTCGCAGCGCCTGACCATAGTTTTCTTCCACTGACAGCAGCACGCAATTTACATGCTCTTTGCGATTCATGCGTACGTACACAAGTTTTCCTTTTGCCAAGCGCTTCGCTCTTCGTACGACAGACGAGTCCGTTTTGGCGCATTTGCCCAAAGCAGTTAGCTTCACCTCGATGCTTTCAGCGGGTGCATTGGTCTCGAAAATCTTATTGTCGGAACCCGTGACCGAAAATGTTCTTCCAAGAGAAGTCAACATCTGCACGGTATTCTCCATCAAACCAACTACTTGAACCAAATTGTCCATTCGTCACCTTGGATGTTGTGCACTCTCCGCAAGGCATTCCAAATTTGTATTTTAGATGCCACGAGCATGATGTGCATACACGGCAGCCGCGTACTCGTGTAAAATACATATGTGCATTTCCAGTCAACAACATCGCACTCATGCATGGAGCCAAACCCTTCAACCTCCCATATCCACCCGCACTTCTGCTCGCATTGCATGTGATCTTTGTGGTTATTGCATCGTTCTCACTGTGAGTACATACGCAAGTACGCGTAGCTGCTCATCTGACCCGAAATCATGGCGAGAAATGGCGGGACAGCATTTGGTTGTCTCGACTTGCTCGTCGTGTTGGTAGTCGCGGTGAGTTGTTGGCGCAGAATAGTTGCTTGATGGTTGAAACGTCTAGCTACAGTTCTATTCATCCGTGTCTTTTTCCCGAGCAAATCTTTAGTTGCTTCCAATCGCGCTCAACACAATTGGTTGTCGTGTTACCAGCAGTAAAAGAAACTGATCTCGCAAAGTTCGACCACATTTGGCGACACGAATGCCAATAGCGCTCGAAATATGCTGCGGCCTCCTCATTCACATATCGGCAATCCTTACGAAATGCAAATGCACCTTGTTGTACACTCGTTCGGCAGGACTAGGCACGCAACACAACAATTGTCAGTTTATGATTGATCATAGCCACGTCTGAATATATATTTTTTTGCTGCACTACCTGTAAACCATCTTCACGACAAACCACAAGATGTCGTCTTTTTCGGTTTGCGTGAGATTGTATTTTTCCTTGGCTACCAGCTTCTTCCAATAACTGATCACATGGAATTGACATAGAAGAACTGTAGCGACCGGATAAGTCTCCTCCAACACTCGCCACTCCACGAAGTCTTTGTCAATAACAATTGGCACTACTGTATTCCGCGTCGGGTTCGTAGATATGAAGTGTTTGATAATACTTCGCATCGTTTGAACAGTTTAATCCACAGCGAGGAAGTCCATAACAGAAATACCACGACCAGATGGAGAAGTGACAAATAAGCTCCCTACAAAACCAATGCCACAATTACAGTTAGTAAAAGTAAGACTCTATTCGTATCATAATGCGCTGCAGCTCTTACTTACCAAGGTAAAAACCGAGATTATTAGTTCCATGTGTCCAATCGAGCAACAGTGACTCACCCCAGCGTTTAAACTTCACTTCTGTGCGTTAGTTAGACTGGCAATAGCGCACGTGATACCCATTTGATCTTCTGCAACCATCCCGTCACACACAGAACTTGTTGAAAAGCTGGTGCAGGATTACCTCAGCAGGATCATTTTTCACCAAGTTAGCAATGATGTTGCGGGTAGTCTGGGGCATCACATTTCGTTCTGGGGAGCAAAACCAAACCAACAAATTTAGAGTGTCAGTTTACGATCAGTATGTACTGAATCAAATCGTAGGCGTACTCAGCGCTGCAGAGACGTAGCGAGATACGATCAGAGCTGGTTTCTGCATCGACAAGCAAGCTGATTTCGTCCAACAAAGGGGGGGTCCCTTAGGAATTGTGTTTGTGCCAACGTAGGAGTCAAATGTGGTTTGGTTGGTGAGGTGATTGTGGGTCCGTGTCTACACAACGCCATGTTAAAACAAATGTTCGTCAAACACGCGCCAACTATAAACAAGTCGATGAAAATAACATTACCTCGTTCGAGATACAGATCCTCTACTTCTGAGATCGGTTTTCAACGTGAGCTGTAAATCGACCTTCGCAGCCAGTGTACCGTGTGCTTTGTTCTCGGTCCCCTTTACCCCGATATTTTTGACTGACACCGTGGGTACAGCGGTATATCTTGTGAATATACTCGAACGTTTCTGGGATTGAACCTGCAACATTACTAAGGTATGCATGACACAGTCAGTCATGTTTAAAAGTATTTAAAAGGAGCATCCTAATTTGAAAACTTGTTGTACGTACTCGAAGTGTGCTGGGTTCCTTTTGGAATCTCGAACACGAAAAGCAACAAAGTTGGTTCCACAGTACATGCTGGAAATCATCCCAGCTTTCATAATCATCCGACCCAAATGAGCTCAGTTGGTTGTTGACAGCGGACCTGGTCAACATCATATACTCGTGATCCTTCGAGGCGTCGCTTTTCCTAAAGCGAGGGATTCGATCCTTGCTTTGTCCAGACGGAACTACACGGACCCTCTCCTCATCTACACCACTATGACTCAAAATGATGCTTGAAGGTGGAGAGACATCTTCACACATCACGTTTAAATTATTAACAAATACGTAATATTTACAAAGCAACATATTAATTCATTGCACTTACACCGGGTTTATCGGGGTCGTTTTTGCCGCGACTGACCTTCGACATCACTCTCATGTGATTCTACACGCCAACACCATCGTCCTGTACGATTAGTTACCCGCAACGTGTAATGAATCACAAACATACCTTCCAGGGAGATGTCGTCGCCTTCTGAGTTGCCATCCTGTGTTTATTGTCGTGTATCCCACGTTGGATAAGCTTTAAACGTCCAAAACGTCCCAAATGTTGGGGTTTTAGTGTGTTTGGTCCTTTCTGCCATGGACACGGCGATTGTGCTGCGTGTTCGTAACTGAACGAAAGGCCAGAATTCACCACAGTATTCTTCACTCAACAAAATTTTGGACTATTTTGATCCAAACAAAGTGAGAGGGTTAAAGTTGCGCATATATTCAGCACCCGTATCCGTCCTATTTATGCCCACTTACGGGTACTTTAACGACTACACACGAAGTTAATCTCGTCGGGTACCCAGTCGTACTTCTTGGAACACGCCACGCTTGTCGCTCACCGCAGTTTAAGCGCGATCTGGTGACTCATATTGATAAGGATCCGACCGGGTCGCTCACGCTGAATGACCTGCTCGTCAAACTCGGGTTTGAGCTTTTCTCGAGTGGTCAATAGGTCTGGGTAAGAGGCGGTCCCTGCGCAGGCGACGCCCTTGCTAGGCGACAGCGAAGTCCAAGCTGCCATAGAAAAAGTACACGCTGGACTATGAGCCAATCTTCGGCGAGGTATACGATGAGGAGATGAGCCAGTTCTGGGAACAGGCTAGCGTTACTACACTAACACTTGCCTTCGCTGCGATACATCAGAGGGCCCTCAACCTAGTGTTTATCAACGACGAGTGAGCTGTTTACGTAACATCATGGCATGCACTTCGGTCGTATCCAGACGGAGCAGATCAAGCCGTTCATCGAGATTTTCCTAAATTCGAAACAGCGCGTGCGCTGCTAATACACGAACTGTTTCAAGCGTCTGTTATCGTGGCACTAACCCTTTTGTTGTCAACTCATGTAAAACGTGGTATATTGCATCGTTTTACAAATATCGCCCAATAAAATAAACTCAGCAATATATATTAAGCCAATTAAAAGCTTACCGGAAAAGTGAGCAAAACGATGCATTATTCCACATTTTACAAAAGTATCTTACATTTATTCTTGGTATTCCCTTAAATTAATATTTTGCTTACCGGAAGGCTCTGTAAAACGTAGCACTATGCCTCATTTTGCAAAAGTAACTTGATTATAGTATGAAAAGCTCATAATAGAAAGTGTATAGACAAGAAAAGAGTTAATGAGCAACACGTGTCTGCACGTATACCCTGGCTTTTTTGGCGGTCCGGTCGAGAAAAATAACCGCTGTACAGTAAGGCTTACTGCTGGTCACCCCATTTTATTTAGAGGTGATTTTGCACATGCTGGTGCAGGCTTTACGCGGTTCAATGTGCGTCTGTACTGTTACGTTCGGGTGAATGGGGTGCCACAGGACCCTATCTCTACGGAGACCGTAGTCTCCAGGTCGTACCTTTGTCGTCGCTGCATGCAGCTAACGTACGCTCGCGCTGAATTAATCGAGCACCGCCAAACATGCGTGATGCATGGTGGACGATACACGTGCCAATTTTGTGGGCAGATGTATGCTATTCGCAACTCTTTCAACCAACACGTGCGCCGTCGCCATTGTGAGCGTCAAGATCAAGATGTGCGGAGCGAAGGCAGTTGTAGCTACAGCGTTGAGGAAAGTACGAGCAGTGATGATACTTAATTGTCTTTGAAAACAAAACAAATATGCATCCCATATAGTTATTTGCTTAGTAGAAAGACAATGCCAACACAAATACCGGTGGCACTTGAGTAGCTGTGAGAGCAGTGTTTGCGCTATAACCGGTGTTTGCAGTAGTGGTGACAACGCAAACACCTGGGACAATATGGTATGGGGACAGCTAAATTATAAGTTATTGAGTTATATCTGGACTAGGCTCACGTGTCAGGGAAAATAATAAACTGGACGGCCAGTGCCCTAGACGTAAGCAACGGACGACCTTGGTCCGACTCGGTTAAAGGCAGCGGCTGGCCAACTCCTACTGTAGAAAGCGGTGGGAACCGTTTGTGTTTCTTAGCTGTTTGCTTCTGGTTTCCTGTTTTTCTTCTTCTCGAATCTGACATTTGAAGAGCTTGGAAGTAACATCTTCAGAACCAGGATTGCGAAACTTATTTGCTTTCCTCCCATTGATAACGTGACAGCACGTCTTGTGTTTGTTGAAACCCTTGCAGCCACACGCACACACAATTATCTACGTCTACAGCTCATCCTCTCTCTGACACAGAGGTCATGTGCGCATACCAGAGCGACCACGTCACGACACTCTCGTAGAATTGAGCCCCGCGGGTCCGTTGCTCTCTAACCAGTAAGAGGGGCCCAAAATGATATCAGCCGCATCGACATCATATTCTGTGGTAGTATGGGCTATCAAGAGCAGAGCACAGGTGACTAAGTTCGTCCGGCTCAGCAGCTGCGTCTTTCAGAATTTGCTTGACACGACACAGGATTGGATTATTTTCAGTCGAATAAACAAGAACTCGTCCAGTGTCTACCATCGACGAGGCCACTCTGGCCATGAACGGAGCTAGTTGTTGGATGTGATTCTCGGGAGCTGGTGTTCCCTTAACGGCGTCGTGTATCACAATCTGACAAAGGCCAAGTAATCGCTGCATATAGTAGCACTGTATTCCAGTGTAGCGCATCAATAGTGCGCTGAAAGTCTCACAGGGGTTATTGGTAGTGGAGTGCTCGCTTGGCGTGTGAAATATTTGCCATCTCCAATACCGGCTGGTCAACAATTGAGTCCTAAAGTAGTCAATAAATGCGTGCAGCTGGGAAGCCTCTCGCCACTTTGCCAGTATGTCATCATTCTCAGAGTAGTATACGTTCATGTTGTCTGCATAGTGGATGCACATTATCCCATCTGTGAAGTGCCGGTGACGAGTGGCGTGCACGTTTCCGGGCGTTGTATAGCACATGAAAGAAGCACACGAGATACGTTGCGGACGAAACCTCTTCAATTCGTTGAAACCCATTCATATGAGCGTCTTCTGCGTCTCCCGTAACGGCATCGACATGGGGATTGGCAGTTGGTCGAACATGCTTGGTCATGACCATAAGTGCAAGTAGACACATTCAATACTCGTTAGCGGGTCGGCGACTAACAACGAAAATGAAACGATCGTGTCGGGTCTGAGAACCCGCAAGTGATTACAGGATAACCGAGGTCGCTGAGCTTAAACGTTGCATCATCATGAAACCATGTGGACCGACTCACAGACGCATACTCAACGGGCGTTAATGAGGGCCCGACTGATTACTCAAATTACGAACGAATCTTCGTCGGAATCTTTTCCAAAGTAAGGATATCTATCTTCTCGTCGCCCAAAGAAAAAAACATTGTCGAGATCACCGGTGAGATGAAGGTGTTGTTTCGCATCAGCTGGTTCACCGCGTGCACCGAGTTCTTGGTTACCTTGAGTTTGCGAACACACTTAGCACAGTGCGTAACTTGGGACAGTGTTGGGTATTCACGCTGTGGCTCTATGATGCTCGAAACATGTCTCAGGTTGCTAAGAATTAGCTGCGGTGAGATACCGCACTCGTCTTGCTAGAAAATAAAGTTCATCATCTCTGCCATGATCATGCTCTTGGGGGGACCTTCACACTCAACCTCGTCTTCGCCAATGTGCTCCATGCTGTTGTGAAATATTCTCGACCGATCTGAGTCGTTGCATCGCCTGATGTTCCCTTTTACGTCACATTTACCGGAGGCCGTTCACGTTTTGCTCGTGAACTTCAATCGTCTTTCAACCACAACGTGATCAACACCACGGCAGATAAAACACTAACGAAATGGATCAGTGTGAGTTACGTGAGAGCTGCAAAACTCCTCTTTAACAAAGTCGGCAGCCGCCCCAACCGATTCAACTGTACACAACTCCTCCCAGGTATACGTATCTTGTCTTCAAATGCACGCGATCACTGATCCAGCTATCAATCTCACACCTCTGGTTGTGTTACCACCGTCGCGCTATCATCACTCTCGCGCTGTCACCGCTCTAAACGTATATTTCCTCTCGCGCTGGCACCGCTCCAAAAGTCTGTTTCTTCTCGCGCTGGCACCGCTCCGGAAGTCTCCCCACCTCGACAGTATATGGGATCAGTGGGTGAGAACGGCTCTCTGTGAAATACTATATTAAGAATCAAAATACTTTTTGTGTGAGCCACTTTACACTTGTCATAGCATCTGTCCTCGCTATAATCTGTGGAATTACTCCTCCTGACAGGTTTTTGTGCTCTCATCCTTATTGATGTGTGTGATTGTTTGATTAATCTGGAAGTTTATCCGTCTTGTTTGTGTCATTCTGCCGTTCTATACATTACAAATCCGCCACGAGCACTTGACGTTCAGAACACAAGACAGTTTAAAAATATTATAAATGAAAGAGCACAACTCATTGACTGCTTGCTACGAAAGCTTCAGTGGCCACCGCTCACATGTAAACTGGTGCCGTAGCGCTCGTATACCATTCTTACTAAGCGCGAAGCTATCGCGACGGCAGAGGCTTTGGGAAGCTGCAAAGCTGCCTCAGAGACGCTCCGTATTCTACGCACCACGCTTCGCGATGGCTAGACGACAAGGAAAACATCCCAGACTTGACAGGTGCCCAAACAAGCAAGTCGTTCAAGGGGCAGGGCGCTACACCAATCATACCGTTTTCGCACGATTTGGAAACATTCATGAAGGATGTCAAGCGAGAAGAAAGGGCAATTCATTTTCTCACTCATCTATTTTTGTTTTATATTAAAGGCTATGCTTGTTTCTCCTCAATTGTAAATATTTGAGCACAGGCCTAATGAGTCAGTACTTCAAAGAGCAGCAACCACGAAGGCTTAGAAGATATATGGCTCGCAATGAGAGTCACGAGAAGGGTCTAAGTGCCTTAATGAGACTTTGTCAGCGGTTTGCAGCACGGTAACTCAACTTTGTTTTTGCTTTCCAATATTTGTTTTACTAATCAACTCTATTAGCCGTACAAAAGCCACGTTAGACCAAACAGAACGACCTGAAATGATAGAAACACATTGGCAATTTGCCGTGAAGTTCTGAAGCGAATACGAATTCTGTCCGCTGGATGCATTCAACAACGTCGATGAAACATCGGGTTATCTCGACATGCCGCCTCTCAGGATTTGGGCATGGAAAGGTCGGAAAGGATCAGCAAAGGTCAAGCGCACGCAGAAGCATGCAGAGCGATTGACTGCAGTTGTAACAGCTCGAGCTGACGGTATTTCGTATTTTTTTTATTCTTTCGAAATTGATACTTAATCTAGTAAACATTTTTAGGAAAGAAACAGCCGATTCTTTTTATTTTGCGTGCAAAGTCAGGATGATATATACAAAAAGAAGAGCTGCCGACATACCCATTGGGGTATGTGTACGCCGTACATAAATGGATGCTAATGGGTGGTCATTCTACGTGCAAGAGTTGCTGAAGTTCGATATTGAAGCGCTCTCAGTTATCCTCATCGATAATTTGATGCCACCCCCACGTACCAGTGGAAGGTATTGATGTTGTCACTGAGACCACGTCGACCCACGTTTTTCAGCTGCCTCTCAGCAGCACCGCTGTCTGCCAGCCACTAGACGTCGGGGTTATGGGCCCTTTAAAACCGGAAATTACGAGGAAGTGGCTGGCGAACATCGGGACGCGGCAGTGATCGAGGTGGCAGCGGTAGTCTGCAGCAAGTGCAGGTAGTCCGAAGTATGTTTATGCTGGGAGGACTGCATTTGCTGGGAAGAGTGTATTTGCGATGGAGAGTTGGTGTCTTGACAAGTGCGTATGCATGATGCCAAGCGAGGATGGTGACAATGCGAACGAAACGGGCGCCGTGGACAAGGATGAAGAGGTCTCAAATGGATGTGAGGTGGAGAACAAGGCGGCGAAAAAGCGTCTAGCCACAATCCAACGGGCGGCCGAGGCGTGGTTGAGGTCTCAACTGAAGTCATTGCGAAAATCTTTCGAAAAGCTATTCCAATATTTCCGACAGTTGAAGTGTAATGTCAATTGAAGGTTTTCTCTGTGTTTTGGTTTTGCTCGCAAAATGGTATTATCTACCAATAAGCTGCTATGATCGGTTTTTCCTGTCGCGAGAATAAAAAAAGAACTAATATGGAGGATTGCATTCAGATGGTCGCGGATTTTACTGTCGTTGTACGTATGAATTGATGATGTGTTGCTAGACAATGGGAATGCTCAAAGGAAGTCTTCCCTCCCGGTGAAGTTTAGCTTTTACCATGTGAGGCAGCTGTAGTTGTTGTCGCCTCCATTGCACTATGCAAGGAGAGAAATATGTTGTTTAGCTTCTCATCAACCAGCTCCCAGTACGCATCGGTCGTTGCCTTTACCAACTCGGCGAGATTATGTGTGTGGGGGGGGGGCACTCTTGTTGGCGAGCTTGTATGACATGAAACGTACCAAGATTTAAGCAGTTCTTATCGGGGCTATTTGCAGGCTGAAACTTTAGGGTTACGTCGAGGCCGAGAGTTCCCACCGCTGCGCAAAACTCAGGGTCTTTTAAGCCGATATGGGGGGAGGCGCACCTCGCCCTGCCCCTGGCCACTTCGACTGTATCGTGGCAGAAGCTTGCTGATGTGCATCTCACCATAGTTTTCATGTGTGGCCGTAATGGTATTCATTACCAGCGTACCGGCGAATATGCCCCGACTAGCCTTCTACGCCAGCGTGTACAACTCGAAAGGCTACGTTCCTAGCTTCCCGTCGAAATCGCACTCTCCCGACTCGATGTGCAACTGCTGCCAACATCGTCACTTTAGTGATGTGCCGCTTGCTCTTAAGTTTACGGTATTACTCGGATTCATCGCTCAAGAGTATGAAGCGCCGCTTCACTACCCTCTTGTAGAAATTTTTCTCATCCACGTGAATCACATTCACCATGTCGTTGTGCATCAAGCTAGACGTATCCACGTGATCGAGTCAGAATTTGATGCGAATCTTCAAGTTGTCGTCGTTGAGAGCTGGTTTCACCACTCTCATACAGGATCGCATCTTGCCCTGTTTGAGACGGCGGAACAGTATCGTGAGAGGTACGATGCATTTCCTTGAAGTGGCGCGAATTGTAGTGCGTTGCTGCAGATCGACGTGGCGGAGTTGCTCAAGCACAGAGCTCAGGTCTCGAGGCTTCCTGCTGGAAAGGTGCTTCATTGACGGTGATTCGTAGATACCATTGCAAGCTGCATTGCCCTTAGCACGCTTCCACAGCCGCACGATTGTTCGTTTGTACACACGAACGATGTCCCCCATCTCCTTCATAGCTCCACGGCAAGGCATGCTAGCATACGAGCGCGCCGGTATATCGGATATTGCATGCTGTCATTCTCTTGGAGTCAGATCTCGTTTGGCGTGCTTGTTGGGCTCCACGCTGGTGAGATTTAGTTGTGAGATAGGATGCGAAATGTGGTTTTAAGAAAGGATGGTCGATAATCGGCTGGTCTCCCGCACTTTTGGCCCGAAAAGCGCTTTAATGGACGCCACACATTCAATACTGGTCTCCCCGTGGAACTCTGCACATCGTTGAATCGCAGTTCGAAGAACTGGGTTAGACGGCCTACGGCCTGAGTGCCAATTGCCATCTTGCAACATTCCTGCCACATATCGGTTGCGTAACAAAGTTGCACATCGACTATCGATGTTTGTCATTCTGCAACATAACTTTTGTTTCCAACTTGCACAACGCCTTCGAGATTTGTCATGAAGCAGCATAAGCCTCGTTCCGGTGCTGGGCCAAAACAAAAACGCAAACCAAACGCGTGGAAGTCCGTCATGACCCCCACCCACCCCTGTGGTCTCTACAGATGTTGCACTTATACAGAAAAAGGTAAAGCAATTTGGATCCAGCGCGCAGGCGGGTGGCGGATACATTGATTGTTTTCTACCCGTAGAAAACACTGCGGCTGCGAAGCAAACACAGAACATGCATTTGCAAATGATCAGCTGTATCTTTAATAGAGCTTGGGTTTTGAATCCTGGAAGGCAGTCGAAGCCGTTCTGAACGGGGTGCGCCATAGTAGAACCCCAAGGCAAACTCGTCGTGAGAAATGACCTGCCGGCGCACGCCGTCCAACGGAATGGCGACGACCTGACGTGTAGCCGCGAATAACCACAGCGCACACGCAACAGCAGCTTAGCTCCAATATAAAGTCGGCATCATCCACCAGGACGAGTGAGGAGGCACGCCGGTACTCGAGTACCTGAAACCCTCCGAGGTCTTGCGAACAAATTGTTGTTGCGAACGTCCGACGCCACAAAGGACTCGACAAACCGAAGGTGCCGAAAACTCGATAACAACGGACGCTCCGGGAGTTTCGTATCCATATTGCATGTTGGTTCAGTCAGCCGCCAGTGCCGAATCCAGTGCTGGACGTCGACATGCTCCTGAAGTGTTTGGTCAATGTCCGAGCGGCGCAGGCCGGGGAGAAGAAACTTCAGAGTGGCCTGTCAGGCAGGCCGCTTGACTTCATCAGCGTCGTCAAAAAACGGTATCACGTATGTCTCCAGGAAACTTGGTTCTCGAGCGAGCGACGGGTACACGGGGCCGTCCCAACTGGCGGATAATTCGTCAGGTGCCTCCAGTCGGACCATCCTGCCGCCGGGGTTGGTGTACGACGAGCGTAGTGGGTTCCGAGGAGGGATCGACGGGCGAGACGCGATAACTGGAACCGCTTTCTCGCGGATAGTGGCTGCTGCTTCTCGTACGCTCGGAGCTTCTTGGGCCGGCAGGGGCTCTGAGCTCCAGGCAAAACGACGAATGGCAGGGATTCGCCGTTCGTCCCGGTTCGGAAAATCCGGTTCCGTTCTTCGTACATACCCGACTACATGCCGTCATCCGCCGCGTCATCGCTCAGAAAAGATATGCGTAATTTATTCAATAGTGCACCATAAATAATCATAACTGTCTATATTATTATTCTTAGAGGGGCGGCTACTGGCTTTTAGTTGAAGAAAAACACCGTACAGTGAATTAGAGGGTTCCCGTTGTGTTAACCCTTTAGCGATCCCCTTGCCTAAAGTATACTATACAAGGTTAAGATACTTCTTTTCAAAAGGGCACAAAAATCGCCCTATAAGGAATTCAAGGTACTCGACGAAGGCCCGAGTGTTGATCACAATCCTCCCGGATGCGGGATAGAGAAAGACGGGTGGGCTCAAAAGGCAGGAACGCCCTTTTACATATTCACGGTAGTTTTCAAGAACACAGCGGATTGGCCAATATTATATTTTCTTGCGGCGAGTGGACGAACTTGACGTTTATTGGTAGAAATACGACGTAGTATGTGCGGTAAGAAATTGACAACTTCGTAGTTTACCATGTCAGTCTTGTCTCTGCACGCGCCTTTCGACGCTGCGTACGCGTGCGCGTCACCACGACCGAGTTGGAGCTACAGCGCTAGGTTAGAAGGGCAGGTTAGCCAAGGTTGTGCTGAGGAAGAGAGGTAAATAGGCAGAGGAATAGGCGAGAGAGTTGTTTTGTATGCCAGCAGAAGAATGATTGCGGAACTGCGTGTGCTGGTTGGGCATCGAGATATGCATATATTTAGCTTTCCGTATACCCGTCTGTTCGTGCTTTCGTGATAAGGTCTGACGGGCGCAACCATCTTGATCTAACTATGCAGTGTGCTTGTGTATTGCAATTCTCATCCAGAGATCCCGGTGCAATTTTTGTGCGAACCCGTAAATGTATAACCTCTCCAAAGCGATTTATTCTTTTGAGACATGACACGCTGCTCCCTCTCCGGTCACACAACCGAACTTGCTGCCGGAGCGCTATGCCGAAACGGGCGCGGGACGAAGCAGAAGCTGGAAGCTCAGCGAAGCGACGGCGACGGGCGGCGCGCTCGGCTCCTGCCGCGAGGGATATAGGGGCGTTGTCGCATTCAATGATGCGTGAGTGTGGTTGAGGAACGCCGGCTGGCACTCCAAACCACCACCCACGCGAAGTCTGGATCTTCGATATCGGTACATTCGCCCAGAGGGGGCGATCCGGACGGACAAGAAGATGTCGACTTCCTACCGGGGGAAGCGTGCTGTCCTCGAATACGCTGCCGCTTGCAACAGGTGCGGTGCTTGGCTGCTGCTATAAGCGTGTGGATATGCGTCCTAACCATGTTTGCGTGTCGTTCCAGCCACAACGACCGGCACCAGCACCGACCACGGCCGTGCGGAAGCAGAGCGTGTCGGCGGCGCAAACCCAGCGACGTCGGCGACCCAGACCGTGATCAAGGTGAGCGCGGGGCTGCTGGCGGTCGCCAAGCCGGAGCGCAGCGGGGAAGAGGCCGCGACGGTGGCCTTGCGAAAGGTGCGGAACTCGCTTGTTATTGTGCTTTGCGAGTATGCATTTGTATAAATTATTATATAGAACGCCCACCACCGAGTGACACTCGGCATCCCCGGGACGCCTCAAACCTATGTGGTTACAACTAATGCCCAGATGCCTGACTCGTAACGTCGGGCGTCAGCGACGAGGTCACCCCCAATGATGCTAAAAGACATGTACCTGGACAAGTTGGTGGCATTCACTCCGGAGCAAGAGGCATGGATGAAATCCAAACACTATCGCCCTACGGGGCAGCCTAGGTTGTTTGGCGTGTGTGTCGACGGCCAATGCGAGGCAAGTTCGCCTCCCTGTTTGAGATTCACTGGCTTGATAACTAGTTCCAACACGTTGTGGAATATCTTAGCGTCGGCTGTGTTCAACGCGGTGTCGAGGATTACGAGGCACTTACCCGCTTGAAGGACAACCCCGACTGGTAAGAACTGGTTACAGGCGACGTTGACGACGACATTGATGTGGATGATGACGAAGACCTACAAGTGGCGGACAGCTACGAGGAATTTGACCCTGGTGTTTTGCCTCCTGCCAGTTGGAAGAGGTCGAAGCATACAAAGCTTGCGATTCGAACCTACGGGAGAAGTTGATGCACCAGCGGATCTCTATCAGAGCACCAACGGCTCAACCACGACGACACTACTACCTGCGTACAAGTATCTATTTGAACACTCGGCCACCTCCAGCGTTTTCGTCTACTTGCCTCTGTACTACTGGGGCCAAGTGTTGTTCAAGTGTTGTTCGAGACAAACAAGTACGCTTTTACCTATGGTATCAAGATTTCAACTCCATTCACACTCGCGGAGCTGATGGCATTCCTAGGCATCATGTACTGCATGGCGTTGAACGGCAATGGAGAATACGCACACTACTGGGGCCAACAACCGGAAGATATGATATTTGGCGGTAGCTCAATCTCGTTGGATAGTGTGATGTCCCTCAATCGGTACAAACTGCTGCGACGCTATCCCAGCTTCAATGTGGTATCAACCACGCTGGATCGCGACGCTACTGTCCGCATTAAACCTCTACTGAATTTGCTGAAAGTCACTGGCGGCCTGAACATCAAGGTTGGGAGGAGTGTGGCTCTGGACAAAGCCAGTGTAACCTGGCCCCGCCAAGGAAGGCACATGATTGTATTCAACCCGATGAAGCGAACAGGGAAGTATTAATATCGATTCTACGTTGCCTGCTGCTCGTCTACATGGATCGCACTCAACTACAAGCTACACTGTAATAGATGTGATGTGGGGGAGCGACTTGGTGGTGTTGTTGGGCATGAAGAAGCGTACTCGCTGCGGGCAGAATTTGATAAGGTGTCCAATATTCGACAGCATGTACTGGAGGTTGTGAGGCCACCGTTCGGCACCAAACCCATCGTCAATATGGACAATTATTGCACCTCAGTCCAACTGCTTCAAGAGGTCGAGCTCAAAGGTCTGTGCGGTCGGGGGACCATCAAACCCAATAGCAAGCACTTCCCCCGTCACACGATCCTCGATGACACGAAGTGTACTCGCGGCGATCTCCGCCAGGCCATCTCCCGTGATTACAGTATGATTGCTGCCTCATGGTGTGACGGAGACATCGTCAACATGGTGTCAAACGCTGACCATCTACAATTAGTCCTGCCACCAGGATGATTGGCAATACGATGACCGAATACACAGCGCCAACATGCATCAGTGAGTACAACCAGAACATGCAAGGCGTGGACAAATTGGATCAGGTCCGAGGCAGATTTTCACTTGCAGACGGCTCCACTCTTACAAGCGATGACAAAAGAAACTTGCTTTGGTCATGATCGACATCGCACGCTCGAACGCGTACTTGACGCGCCGATTGGCAAAACCAGACCCAATGGCGCGTGACGCGCACTGTCAATTTGTTATGGAGTTGGCTAGTGAGCTCATGAACGGCAAGTGGGCTGAAGCTCCAAGCGAGGGGTGCATGGTCTACGGAACACGACGGTTAGGCCATGATATTGAGTCTGGTGATGGTGGAGATTCGAGCATCACGCCAACTCGACGGTCGATCTCCTGCACCAGCAGTCCTCTCCGGCGGTGCACTGTCGCTGCCTCGAAGCAAATTCAAGAAGAGCAGGAAGCAACGCAGGTGTATAGTTCGTCGCTGGGAAGACCGCTACCCGGCGGAGGTGACAACGTACTGCTTCACGCACGGTGTGTGCATATGCCGAAAAGTGAACGAAAACCCACCAGCACCCTGGATGTGCCCACAGCAGTCATGGACTTGCTGGGTAAATTATTCAAGATTTATTTGCCGCAGAAAGTGTTCACGGCGAAAGCAAATATTCGCATTGCATCGTTGCTTGATCAAGCTAAGAGCACAGCTGCTAGTATTCCTTCTAGCAAGCCCAATCAACCTGAACCTAGCCAATGTGATCCAAAACCCGATGTCGCGCGTCAACCTGGCTTATAGCTTCTGTCGTCGGTGGGCTGCAGTTTGGCCGAGCTGCTGCTCGCGTGGCCGAGTTGGCCGTGGAGGTCAAGCGACTGCTGGCGTGGATGCTGGCGCGGTCGAGTTGGCAGTCGTGGTCGAGCTGCTGCTGGCCAAGCTTCTACTGCTCACGCGGGCGAGGTGGCCGTGGTGGCCAAGCCGCATCTGAAAGAGGCGGCCAAGCTGCTGGCGAGGACAAGTTGCTTGTTGATGCTGGTGCGGACACTGATGCCAACGAGGTGGCCGTGGTGCTCTCGGGATGCTCGATAAAGGCATATTGCGGTGGGTCATGGTGTGTTTATTGACGGCTTCATGCTAGACTATCTTCTGTTGTAATATAGAGCGGGGTCAAACTAGACTTCCGGCTGCATTCTACCATCCGTTCGTCTACTAGCTTCCAGCGGAGACGGAATGGATGCGAACATCTAGCACTATGTCGCGGGCAGAAGCGCGCAGTCGCAACAATGATTCGCGCGTTTGGCATTGTGCTAAATTCTCGGGAAACAAAAAGCTTTGCAAAAAGAAAGTAGTTAGCAAAGATAATTGTAGCTTCACAAGTTGGAGCGTGAACGGACAGTAGCACGTCTCGCACGTCCGCAGCCTTCATGATCGCCTTCCGGAGAAGTGGGAAGGAATCAGCATGTCTTTGAATGTGCTGTGCTCCGAGGGAACACAACTCAGGGCGAACTTCGACACCAATACATTTGCTGATGCTGGTAGTTAGCACGACTTGCGCTAGTACATTGCCGATACCAGCGTCCACGTCAAGAAAGACGTCATGCTTGTTCAATGACACCAGTGCCTTGATCATGGCAGCAACTCCCCCGTGTTGTTCTGCGTCCTGCCAGATTCCTGGTGAATGTCGCCCGCAGTAATTTCGCTAAAACATCGACGCGAGAACGCGTGCTGCGTCAGGCAGCGGAAGCAATGAAGGAACGGTATTGCTAGCGCTTGGGGCGGGGCCTGAGGCTCCTTCGCTGCACTGGCCGACTGCTCCGCCAACGCATCGCCTGGCTTCTTCGTCCCTGCGACCACCTTCCGACTCACCGCTGCAGACGACAGCAAGCGCCGTCCTGGCGCAGTTCCGCCAAAAAAGCAGCGCAGGAAGTTCTTCACTGTCTTGCCGTAAGTCCTCTTCAGGCTTGCGAGCTGCAACCGGAGCTGGCTGGCTGTCCGCTTTGACTTCGCCATGCGGAGTCCCATGTCACCTGTACACCCTCGTTCTCGAACTCCAGCGCAATCTGGACTAGCTGTTTGCCCTCCCAGCCGAGGAAACTGGTGTGCATGGTGAATGCGTCCGACTTGAATTCACTATGGCCTTACGGTCGCTCGCTGATGCATGTATCTAAATGTTTGTATTGCCAACACGGCAGTCACTGAGTGGCTGCGAGGGAGAGATCCGGTTCAGTAAGATAAAAAAGAAGATAGGGATCCCCAGTTTATGAACGCAAATACGTGATTCGGTCGACGTGGCACGATATTTTACAAGCCAGATCAACGCATGCGCCTGTACCCTCTGTTGTAATTGATAGAAACAAAACACGGTAGCGAGGCAGGCCTCAAAAGCTAAAAGGGCACAAAATGCTCCCTTGGAGAGGGTGCTTTCGCACCCTGTTTTGCAAACACCCCTAAAGGGCGAAAAGTGTAACCTTTTAGCGCGAAAGGGTTAATCATTCTTACGTGTTTTTGATTTACGGAATTCCTGAACCAGAGTTCAAACCAATAACCAAGTAGCAAAACACGGTATTGGAGCTAACGTTACGTGCATTTGCCGTTTTTTTCTATTCGGTGAAGTTTATACGTGGTGTGCACCACACTACGTTTTTCCTGCTACCGTTTTATGTTCCTTAAAAAACGGTCCTTCTGTATGGAATGGTCTTTTATCCCAAAAAAATTGGATTTCAAACCAATGTGTATATACATAGATTGGTAGTTTAATCTCTCCCTCGACACCTCCAAACTGCGATGCGAAGATATTGTTAAGGTACTTCGCCAGTTATTGAAAGTTTATGAATTGGGATAGCATATCTTTTCACTGAGATGTCCTTTTTCGTTGCTAAAACCCCTCCTAAAAAGCGCTCTCTTCGGACATTTTTATGCAGTTAGCGCAGAAGTGCTGTCTTCTTTGAGACTCAAATGGCTTTGCTTTGAAAAAGTCATCAATTTAGTGGCTGTGACCAGTTTCCTGCCTCTTTTAGTTTTGAAGTTTGTATGTGAGCAAATCGAAATTTGAGCTTTATCGTACTCAAATTGCCTTGGCCAAAGAAAAATGAACCAATAGTATTCAAGCACTTGCCAAATCCAATTCTAATAGGCTAATATCAACGTGCACGAAACTGGTCAGTGGCACATAACTGGCATAGTACCTTACTATAGTCAACTATTTACTGGTTGATTTGAATGCATGTACTTTAGCTATACGATTTAGTGAAGACGGCTTCATTCCGGGATCTCCTTCTCGTTGTTGTGAAATGTGAAGCGTTGGTCGTCACTGTCCAGCCGGTTTGACCAGCTACGCAGTAGCACGTCGTCCATCCAAAATACCATCTTGATCTGCGCGTTCTAGTACATGTATCGGCCACTTCAAGAGTCTCAATCGTCTGTCTCAACTTGAAATTTTTCATTAAAAATCAAATACTATTAATACTAGCTCGATAAAGGCCGTTTTTAAAAAATTTAATCGGTTATTAGTTTTGGATTAAAAAAACTGACCGATCTACAGTATACCTTCTGAAAGCCTCTACACGTAACAGACATTTACATGTTACCGGTAATTGGTTTGTGAAATTGAAGTTATCATCCTAGTCTTCTGACTTGGCACGCCAAAGTGATAGGTACCCACTCAAGTTTCCGCTCGCGATGAGGTCCAAGTGTGGGTGATACACATTGACCACATCAAAGTTGGACGCCTTCGTCTGGCGCAGCTCTTGAATGGGATGAGGATGTCCAGCTTCATAGAATTGTAGCTTCGGTGGTTGATCAATGCATCCGATCACGAATCGACTCGTCCTCCTCGGGTCCCAGGCTGGACGGGGCTTTGTTGACGTTCCTGTCTTGGTGTTGTGTGGAACACGGATCCACTCGTATTGCGTAAGTAGATTCCCATCAGATTTTTCGCACTTGTCTAGAGTCTGCAAGTTGTAAATGTCGAAGTATGAGCTTTGCCCCATCACTGCTAGCCATGACCCATCCTGTGGAGAAAAATTTGCGGAAAGCACACAGTTTCTGTGTCGAAATTTAGCAAGCGGCACACATTGTTCAGGGGAGATCATTCGTTTATCCCACAAACAAACCGCGGCGTCCATCGATGCTGTAGCAATACAGCTAAACACAAATAAATTACCACACAACGCCCAGCAATATGTCAGTAAGATTCCAGTATAATTCAAAAACAAAGCAAAACTTACAAGTCAAGGCTCGGGTGCTGGTCCACCGAGGTGATTTTCTTCCGATGCAGCGCGTAACATGCACTGTGAATCTTCCGCGCCCGGCGATCTACCAGGCGCAAGGTGCCATCCTCGCAGCTTGCATAAAAGAATTGAGGATTTCCCGATCCAATGAGTGACGTGATTCCGGTTTCTTCAGCTATATCACATAGCAGTGAAGATTGAGCAGTGGCCAGATCAAATTCTCGAACAGTGCCATCGATACTGCTCGAAAGCAATGTCAATGGGTCAGGGAAAATAAGGCTGCTGACAGGATAGCCGTGTGGCCTGGATAGAGCTGCCATAGAGCTGCTGGCATCGGTAGAAGGTGACCAAAGGGCGATATGTCCCTCCTTGTCCCCAGCGGCAACAACAAGTCGATCTACTCGAGGAAGGAAAGCCATCGTGGTCGTACGGTAAGGCAAAGCCTTGACGGCGTCGTTGTCTGCCAGCGAGTATTCCACGTTGTCAGCAACGCCCAAAATCGGGCTTTCCTTCAATACGTCCACACCGCCGACAATTTCCTTGCAGAATTTCTCGCCTTCTTCATCATTAATGTCCATCACGTAAAGTTTACTCCCGTGAGGTTGGCGCATCGTCTTCACGAAGAGAACATCTAACTGATGACCCAGATCCATTGAATGAGTCAAGACAGGCATTTTTTCTCCACTCAAGCGCTGGGATTTGCGTTTCGGAAGCTCAGCGTGCTGAACCGCTCTCAGTGCACGCTTCACAGCAAGCGCCTCTTTCTTGGCTTTCGCTTTTGCCTCCGCATCATATCTTATGCCCGCCCTGGCTGCTGACATCCCGACTTGCTCGAGGAACGCCTGATTGCGTAGGATTGTATCTCGGCGTTTACGCTCGTACTCCGTCATTTCGTCTCCGTCCAGTCCATTGGCATCGTTATCGCGGCCATGCGGGTCACCACGACTAACTTCATTGTATGAGGATCCAAGAATTCCAAATTGATTCACCGAATCACGCGGTAAAGGTTTTGGTGAATTGGCGCCGCCTAGATATAACTTCTTCTCTTCCACACTCTTGATCTTCTCAGGCCTGTAAGCTAAGCGTGCTACCTGGCTCATCACTTCATTCTCTTGTACAGCTTGAAACGCACAAGACTCAGCACGATCCAGCTCCTGCTGACGGTGACCTTGCTGTTCGTTTAGACCAACCTCTTGATTTCTTAAGCCTGGATTTTCGACGTGATCAACTGGATAACGTGACGAAACATCGGATTCCTGTTTCTCCTGCAGGGGCGAATCATCGTCGCAAGACAGCGACTTCACTTCCGCCAGTGACTGGATAGATTTGCGAGCAAAGTGGGCAATTTGATCACCAAACTCATCTCTTTGTGTTGCCTCGAAATCGTAAAGCTCCGCTGCATCCACTTTGTGCCGCTTGCTGCCAGTCCTATTGCCTGTTGTTGCATGAACTTGCCGGTCGATTGTTGGCACACTAGCTTTCAACACGACCGTTTGTGTATGCCGACAGTCCTCGCTGTGTTTGTGCGAAAATTTCGCCACCTCCATGTGTTCTTCTCCAGCCTTTTCGTACTTTTCAATATTGTCTTGATGCACTTCAGATTCAGCACCAGGCAGGGATTTTTCCTCCTGCAGTGGAATCGCTACACCAATGGATGGAGCCGTGACACGGATGTTCTCACTGCACTTCGTCCTTACTTCCAATGAGATCCGCTGCTGCAGAACCTGCTGTGCAGATCGAGCGGCTCTTTTTTCAGCTAGTCGCTGTCTCTTGGTCTCTTTTTCAGCTTCGTTGCCAGTTGTAGTACGCGCAATTTGGTAGTTTGCTCTGCGCCTCTCATCTTCGTTTCCATTGTGCTCATCTTCACGGCTTCTGCGGCCCTCTCCTCTGTCTTGAGCCGGCACTTGAACGTGTGTGTTATGTTGCTTCGGGCTGTAGCCATATTGTAGAACCTCGTTTTGCTGTTGTGGTCTCTGTACTTCTACGTCCTGCTTACGGTGGTGCTGGACTTGATCATCAGATTCTGTGTGAGCTTGGGTTTGCTTCTCTGCGTCATCTTTGAGTACGACTTTCTCGATCTGCTCTAGGCTGGCACGTATCTTGAGTCTGTGTCGCTTTTTCTTCGAGGCGCGGCATCGGCGCTTCGAACGCGGCACCCGAGGCTTGTCCAGCATCCCAAATGGTTGGCGGTAAAATACCGCGAAAATACGTCATGTGTCGTACTTAACAAACAAAAAATTCAAAAGCACTGAAAACCAGGGATGGGCAATACATTACGCACTTATCCATTGTATACAATTGAACTGACAACTGTCCCCTCCATTAATGGATTGCGTAGTCTCGCATAATATGCATAATGTATTGTGGGTCTAAAATTCATCTTTTATACTTCGAAGTAGAAGTTTAGCTCTTGAATTTACTTGTTCGAGCAACCGAGCCTCTATTTTCTACAGCCAAAAGAATGTACAATGACAAAAGGAAGCGTCTCCTGCCACGCACAAAATAGCAACTTCTGTTTCTAAACGCTAATCGAGACTTGGTTGGGGCTAGCAGAAGTAGCCAAGGTTGTGGATCAGCTGCAATTAATGGGAAATGGAATTGACGGAAAAGAAAACAAGTGCATAATGGAGTGGTGTCATTTCTCGTAAGTGCAACAGGCAAAGGGTCAAGAATGATACCTCATCAATTCACAACAATGTATTTTTGCCTATGCCTGCTGGAAGCTAGGGTTTAACCCTTTCACTAAACTTAGACGATGTTTTCATGTCGAGACGTGGAAAAGTTGATACTTCGAGTTTTTTTTTTCCACCCACCTGCTGTGTATCTCGTAGTGAGAAAGAGACAGCTTGTCATCGCTGATGCTAGCATAACTGGAGCCAACTTCGCGTATTTCCAACAGTAGATTGAAATGTTGTCGGTAGGAAGGTAGAAATTTTCAAAGAACACTCTGCGTCTAATAAAACTTTAAAAGTATTATATTAACCATTGCACTGCCTTTACAATTCAGTTGGAATGCCTACTCCTCTGCACGTGTTTCTGAGCTCTACGATGGCCGGCAGAAACTGACCTTGACGTCGTCAGCAATATGTTGATTTTTCTTAGCCTGTGATTTTGTCCGATGGTGAACAAAGATCACCTCGCCGTTCTTACCTTCGCAGGCAGCAGTACAGCGCGTTAGGATGGAAGGTCACTATCAATGACCCACTTCGAGAATCTCTTGGAAACAGCTACTTAAGTATGACGAATACTCCACCTCGTCTGTGTAGACAGTTTCTCGGGAACGCTTCGACTCGTTGTAGGACCCTTCTTTATAATTTTCTTCTTGGGCGGCATTCGGTCCCTTTTATTCAGTGTACTGCTTGGTTCTCAGTCAGGCCCGCGTTTCCAGTCAGACGAAAAGGACTATCGGTTCCACCCCACTCCTTTGCGCTCCAGACGCGGCGACTTGCGAGGTGGTCGGCACAGACGCTCAGACCTTCGAATTGCTCGAATAGCGCGCTTTGCTTCTAGCTCCTTCCTTTTAACTTCGTTGGCCGCTTCATTTCCAATTGCAGTACGCTCTGCTAACTCCGCTGTTGACAAACCGACCTGTTGCATAAATTCCAGGTTGCGGAGGACATTTTCGCGTCGTCTGCGTTCATACTCCGCCATCTCGTCTTCATCTAGTGTTCCGCTCGAAAGCTGCTTCTGACCGCGAGCTACCTCATGTTCGTCGTTTTCACTCTCTGTGTCTTGATAGTCACTATCATCTCCATCGGCTTCCTCAGATCCACTCTCGCTTTGGTCCCTGTCGTTCTCTTCGGGATCACTGTCATCGTTTTCTGAATCGCTGCCAGCCGTATCACTTCCAGCCACTGAACGTTCAGATGGTGGTGTAGACGTCTTCGGTATACATGTAGTTCGGAAGCCCGTACGTCTTAGAGCCGACAACGAAGTGTACGCGTACTCGTCCATTGTCGAAGTGGCAATATAATATATCGGTTTTGATAGGTAAAATAAATAATTTAATTTTCCAGGTCCACCGGTACCACACGAAGTCAACCACGAGGAGCATGCGCAAGGTGTTGTTGACCTTCGGGTGTCGTCGTGCTCTGGCTGCTAGGGGCAACGTTCGGGCGTTTTCTTCTCGTAGCTCCCTTCCAGATGGATTTCGCAGTCCGCAGGCTGTTGCAGACGCTGTTGCGGCTGCTCTAGCGGCCGAGAGCGACGCTAGGAGCGCTGCTAGTCGGAGCAAAAGTCAAGTGCCAGCGGATCCCAACCAACCCCCCAAGTTAGAGCGCCGCCACTTGGAAGGAGACGTTATCACCAACCAGAATATCACAGTGCAGCAGTTGATGTACCCGAAGAACACTCCAGACTGGCAGCTGATTAAGCCGGAGCACTTCGAGCGGGTCCCGACCCCGAAAGGCTGGAAAGCTGGACTCGAGAAGCTGCAAGAGCGCATTGGTGTCAAATTCCAAGACGTTACGCTGCTGCAGAGTGCGCTGACTCACCATGGATGTCTGCCTACCAATCCGGTGCCAGAAGACGTCCCGGTGGTGCGACTGTCAAACCGCAGTCTGGAGTTTCTAGGAGACTCGCTGCTAGGTGCTGCAGCGGCGGGATACGTGTATCAGATGTTGCCACGACACCAGGAAGGTCAGCTCTCACGCGCCAAGTCGGCGCTAGTGAACAACGATACGCTATCGAAGATCAGTGCGGATTTGGGGATTACAGATCTGCTGCTTTGGCCGCCTGGATTCAGCGAGGCAAGCGGTGCGCCGGTTATTGTCAAAGGACGAGTTACCATTGCTGCGGGCTCCGTGGAATCGCTCATTGCGGCGATTTATCTGGACCAGGTGCTAAGTGGACGACTGGTGTTGTGGATTGGCGATTGTACTGACGACTTTGACTTTTGCTATTGCAGGGGATGGAGACCGCGATGAATTTTGTGACTACGCACATCCTTCCTCGCTCCGTTGAGTACGCCACTCGCGACGTCATTTGGGAACCTATTGTGGAGTTGCAGAACTTGTTGCAGGGCCACTACTATGGCCAACCTGTCTACAAGTATGATTTTTGCATGGAATTGTGAGAGGATGATGACTATGGTGCTAAGTTCTTGTGCTTATCTTGCAATGCCCAGGTACCTCCCAGCCCCGGTAAGCGCTTCGGAATTCACTGTCGAGCTCTACGTGAAAGGAAGGGTACGAAATTACTCAAAAATGTTGTCGAACTCGTCCGTCTCATTGATACTGCTGTGTCATTTTTGTAGCCGATTTTGAAGGCAAGCGCAGCATCGTACAAGCTGGCACGAGGGCGTGCAGCTGAGGCTGCCTACTGGCACTTCGAGAAACTCCTTGGTCCTGCTCCGTAAGCCCGGCAAGCATGATCAACGGGTGGACTTTAGACATTAGCATAGTTCCCATGAAGCCGTATTCATCAGTTGAACAACTGTTGGTTTTGTAGCAAAAGAATCACCCCCAATAGATAGATAAGAGCAATGCTTGAAAAGCGTATATCTCAATGTGAATCAGTGTGTCGGCAAGTATCCGTTGCCTGCGCTTAGAACTCGGCCTCGTCGCTAGACTCACCGTCATCATCATCTCGGTTCGCTGCGGCAGCAGCAGGTGCGACTCCCTTAGAAGCGGCAATCTCCTCCGAGGCCAGCGCCATGGCAGCCACCGCCGCACGACGTCGTGAGCGCGGAATGATGTTGGACGTGTCCACACCGATCAGATCGTCCTCTGTCATATTGAGCTCGGGCTCCGACTCGTCGCCACTGTCGTCGCTGTCGCTGTCGCGCGTCCGCCGCTTCTTCTTCTTGGGCGCCATGTCCTCCTCCTCGGCGTCCTCATCCTCGTCATCATCCTCGTCATCTTCCTTCTCTTCTTTCTTAGCCTTGGTCTCCTCTTTCTGGCCCTTGGGGGCCTCCTCCTTCTTGTCCCCCGATTTGAAGAACGACGTGATCTTCGCGGTTTCCGGGGCCTTGCGCTTCTGGCCGGCGGTTTCCTTCTCAGCACTGCAAATTTTCATACAAAACAGCGGCAAACATGGCGTCAGATACTGCAAAACCGGTGGGGGGCAATAGCTACTGGATAACGTGGACTTACGGCTTGGCTACGGCTTTCTCATCGCTCCCCATGTTGCAGCAGGTACTTGAGACTCAGACGAATCTGTGAATGTGTTCAGTGGGCTGCCGAAGGACGCAGGAGACGCAGAAGTGAGCGCTAGAGAGGGAGCTCGACGACCGAGGAGTTGTGCTGAGCTGTTGGCTTGGACGCACCAAAAGTGCGCCACACTAAAAATAGCCAGCGGTAGAAAACCGGTTGAAAAGGGTACCATCCACTTCAACTTGCCTTTTTTGAATGAAGAATGTATCCCTTGCTTCGCACAACTGCACCTAGCGATACATATTTGTCGATGCAATGCACTGAGTCTTAGTCTATACAAACTGCTTGCTGTACGTTGGAAGGCTGGTTCTCATCGATCCCGGATTGGAGAGACGCACAGTCTAACCGTTTTTAGTGTGTCTGGTGGAACAACATTGCAAAACTTACATCATGGAGCTCGACGCGCCAACTGCGCCAGAAGAACAAGTTCCAGTCATTGAAGCAATCAAGCCGGCGACCACAGTGCCGGCAAAGACACCTGCTCCTGTTGAGCAGGCCTACCGCGCGAGGTACAACGAAACGATCGCTCCTCCAAGTGGCCCGTCGTCTCGAGCGGTAAAGCAGACTGTTGTTGTCAAATATACTATACTGACTTTGCTCTGGTGTCACTAGATTCGACCGCCGAATGATTTCCCGCCGGAGTCCAAGCAAGCTGACCAGATCGAAGATGCTGAAGAAGATCTCGAGGTCGACATGGAGGAGCTCAAGTCTGCGGTACACGCCTACAACGTCGACTTCCAGCAGCGCATCGTACGCCAGAATACTTGCTCGTACTTCCCTTTGCAAGGTAAAACTATCTGATGGTATCGGATACTGCTGCAGGATGCAGTGAAGCAGCGGGGTCGCGACCTTGAGGAGAAGTTAGGAACGGAGCACGACGCTATGATGAGCTCCATCGAGCAACTGAGGGTGGACTTCAGGAAGCAGTTCCAAACAGCGTTCCTCACGCTCGAGCAGAAGACGCTCTCACATTTTGCTCGACTCGAGACGCAGGAGATCTCAACCCAAGAGAAGAAGTGAGTTCTCACTAACATAGCGTCTGGCTCATTGACTAACCTACTCACCTTGCCTCGCTGCAGACTGCACGAATGCGAGTCCGAATTTCGCGCGTTCGCTTACACGACGGTGCCCGAGATCATGGAGAAGCTGCAGGGCACCATCACACGGAAGCTGGAGAAGAACCACGAGACGTTCGACATTGAGAACGCCAAGATCCAAAAGCGCGAGAAGAAGACTTCACACGCCCTAGAGAGCAACGAGCGCAAGACAGAGGCCAGCTTCCGCACTGAAACCGCACGACGTATTGCCAAGTTCCAGGAGCGCGAAGAAGAGTTCCACCACGCCATGCGCGTTGACAATCGCAGCATGGAGCGAGATCAGTCGAAGCAGATGCAGGGGCTACTGGCTCTGCACGCTCAACTCCGAGCCGAAAGCTCACAACGTGAGAAGGAAGATCTCCAGATCATGGACAACCTGTCGTCTTCTTTTGGAAGACTGCAAGCCAGCATCCTCGAGAACCTAGGAGAAGACACCGCTGAAGCGTAATATACATACAAGCACTTCCATATACACCAACAGACGACAAAACTCGAGTGGAGGAACGGCTAAAGGATGTGAATATTGGATTGGAAGGTCGAAGGCGTCTCATGTTGCCCTCAATAAGCGGTCGAGACGGTCGTCTCCGCACGCTTTCGCCTGTATTGTCGATCGTCGCTCGCACTCGCAAGAGCTCCACGTTCCACTTTCGTTTCGTCTCCAACGTCTTCCACGCTCCTGCTCGCCGTCTCCCTGTCGCTTCGCTAGCTAGTGTGTTGATTTTTTACCCCAAGCTGCCTGTTATCCCCCTGTTCCCCTCGAATGGAAATCCCCTCGAGTGTACTTAGTTGGTGGCGGCCTTCTTCGACACAGCGGAAGAACCCTCACGGAAGCCGTTCTTGAAACGACGCTGGACGTTCTTCAGGTGGCGCATGCGGCCAGAGCCCGTCGTGCGGCGACGCAGGGCCTTCTGGCTCCAGTTGTCTGTTGCAACATCAACAGCAATGCGTCGTCGTCAGTATCACTGCCAAATAGCTGCAACACATTCGAAGTTCGACGAGATAAATACTTACACTTGCGCATCTTGGCAGCGGGGTAGCCACACGAAGAGCACGTGCTCTTCTGGATGTGGTAAGAGCTGCGCCCACACCGTCTACAGATGGTGTGGGTCTTGTTGTGGCGCATACCGAAACTCTGCGTACCTTTCGTCTACATTGACACAACCATCCCACACACACTTGTCAGTCTTCTCGGTGTCACGAGCGTTTTCTGCTGTTGTTTATTGGCTGCATCTCCGTCTCCTATTGCGTCTCAATTTCGGTCCGCGGACAGGCCTGTTCTGATTAACTCGCTGTGTGCGAGCCGCTGTAGTCGCTGCGCCAGGGCGAGTCCCGGGACGTCGAGGCCGCCACGAACCAGAGGAGACGGAGGGAGTGCGGATGGCCCAGCGCCATCGCGCATCGGGATCCACAGCCTGAACTACGCGGAAATAAAGCAGGCCGTACCATCTTGGATTCGGGCTTGGGACTTTAACGCGGAGCGGAAGGAAGGGTAAAATAAGTCTAGCGGAGGCGGGGAAGCTGAGGCACGACGCTGGCCATACAAAGCCGCCTTCAAAACACGGGTCATACAAACGTCAAGTTATTGAGAGCCCCGCTTCACTCGAACCAACCAAATGAAGGCGGGCTAGGGGCGACGACTATGAAGGGTTTTGACGAATCATAGACTAGTATCGGGATCAGACGCCTGTTATTGGACAATTATTCTGACTGGCCACAATTCAGAATTGAATCGTGAGAACTTAAGTTGCTTCTGGAATTTCGCGCAACTTTTTCAGTTGAAGTGGAAGCAACGATCCGTCACCGCAATGCTGTACGCCGCCCAAGCTCACAAGGACACCGGCACATTTGAATCAATGGTGGTGGTTGTGCCAATGCTACGGCGGTGACAATGATAAACCATCGTGAACGGGAGCCCACCTTCCATCCTGTTTGTCCGACGGCGGTCAAAAAGCAAGAAGTCCAAGCACTGAATTGGCTTCGTCGGGTCTTGACGAATGCTGCCAGATTCTGCGTAATAGTACTCTGCAATAAAAACTAGTTTATTGAATAAATATGGTATCACCTCGTGATAAGTGGTTTCTTGTCTTGTGCTGCACACCTCAGTAGCTCGAGACTGCCTCGTAGAATTCCACCACCCTCGAGTCCGCCAGCAAGCGGCCTCCGTTTCTATCTCGTATGCGGGCTCGGAGTCGCAGCCCTTCCAGCGACCGAACACGGGATAGCGCAACGTAGGCCTGGCCGAACTCGAAAACTCGCGACAGATCCAGAACGGCGGCATCGAACGACAGTCCCTGGCTCTTGTGAATGCTGATGGCCCAGGCAAGCGCCAACGGTAGTTGCCGTCGCGATGCCAGTACGGTGTCAGCGACACTCACAGAAAACTCCTCCTGTCCGATGGTCTCAGTCACGCCGTTAGAGAAGCGAACAATCGGCAAGTTTGACTGCGGTGTGAATCCCTCGACAATCCCGCGCGAGCCATTCACCAGACCACGCGAGGCGTTTAGCGTCTTGATCAACAGAACCCGTGCATTTTCTAGAATGTGGAGGAAAACACGAAGTAATCAGTTAGCAAGCTGTCGGTTTAGAGTGTTCACATGTCGTGGGAAACCAGATTCGTACTCTTCAGCGAGAGTTTTGCTGGGGCAGGACATGTGGTAAGGAACTCGGTTTTGCCACTATCATGCCAAACAAACACAAAAATCTGTTAGTTGTGGAGCAAAACTGCGTTACTGGCACGTAACACGTACCGGTCGGCTGAAAGGTAGTTGAATTTCTTTCCTCCCAACTCGTCAAGAGCCCGCGTGTTAGTCTGTCGACGTGCAAACCAAGCTGTAAGCACCAAGATTACCAGCAGTAGACAGCAACAACAAGACGTACCCGTAATACATCGTCGTTGTGTGAGAAGATGTGGATGGCGTCGTCACTATCGCTGTCAGTAGTAGACTTGTAGCGCTCATTTAGTTTATCAATCATTGCAGCAGTAGGCCGTCCAACACGGAAGGCATTCAGGATTCGCACGAATTCGTCGTCCCGCTGGCGGAAGATTTCTTTGAGAACTACTGTTTCGGTAATGTCTCTGACCCACGCGCTGCTCTCGAAACAAAGCAACGGTGGGGCTGATCCAGCGCCTTGGTCACGCATCCGTCTACCAACTGGCGGTAGCTGGAAGAAATCGCCTGAAAGAATGAGCTGGATGCCACCGAAGAATGCTGAACTGCGACGTATCTGCCTTGCAACAGCCTCCAGGTCGTCAAATAATCTTCCGTCCAGCATAGAAATCTCGTCAATAACGAGAATTCGAGCGGTTTTCCATCGAGCGATAGCGTCCTTCTTGCGGCTGATCTGTTTCAGCAGTTCTTGTCTCGAAGTGTGGGCGCGTGGATCAATGCCCGCAAAGTGATGGAGAGTCATTCCACCGATATTATACGCAGCGATACCTGTCGTAGCTGTTGCAAACACACGACCCATTCCGTGACCGCAGCCGTGCTTGAGTAAATGTTGCAGCAAGAAGGACTTGCCCGTGCCTGCACTGCCCGTGAAAAACACATGTTTGCCTTGCGCGATGAGTTCCAGAACGCGCTTTTGCTCCACTGTCAAACTTGCGTGTCGGTGGCCTGATTGCAATGGAGACGTAGCATGGTGTGCAGTCTTGCGTCGTTGAGAACCTCTTTCATTTTGTCCAGGCGACTGTGAGCTGTTGGTCAAGTCGGAAAAGGCACTCCGTGAACGTTTGGCGCCGGCTCGGCGGTCAGGCACAGGAGTCAAAGGTGCCGCTGACAAAGGTCTTCTAGCCAATGGTGCTGCAACGACAATCTTTGACTTGGAAATTCCGCCAGTCCGGATGCAGAAGTCCCGTAGCGCCACCATTTCCTCCGGGTCGCCTTCACGAAAGTTGAACTGGGTAATCCGGGTCCGCTCGCGCCTGCAGCATAACACCACAACTATCAGTGCTCTCACGACAGCCGCGTTATTGCAACAGGTCAGCACGAACCTGATAAGTGCCATTTTACCCATGGCTGCGTAGCTCGAGTAGATCTCGTACTTGTGTGCTTGGATCTTGATGGCCTTGTGCAGCGGTGGGTCGTCACTCATTACCTCCAGTCCACCGCGTCGTCGAATAAGCTAGCAGCAATAGACAGTGGGTAGCATCGTGAGTGTGCGCTGTCGACGGCAGCAGTATCTCTAGCACTGCACTACTGTAGCTAGCAGCAAACACGTACCATGACTCTCGGGTACATCATTGTGGAGATGTTGCGACCGGTGCATCCGTCCGCTAATTGCAGCTCAGCTGTGCAGCGCACTGCCATTCTCGGCAGAAACGCGGTGCAGTGGTGCTGCCGGACAACAGAGCGTCGGGGATGGCTGCTTCGAGGTGAGCTTGTTGCCGTTTCAAACTTTTGAATCTCCAACCTAATAATTTAGAGAAGAAATTGTGTTACCAATTATGACAGGTAAATATCTATATAAAGTCTGACAGGTTTTTGGACACTTACTCAGAACTTCTGTGAAGGCAGTGCAGAATTTTTGTGCGCTCCGCTTCTGATTACTTCACAGGAAAGCAGGAAAGCAATGTTCTGCTTCTTCTATTTTATTGCAGCGCTTGCCTACGAACCCCATGCCGCGTGAAATTCCGGATTTCTTTTACCGTCTTGTTCTGAAGTCCAGGCTCACGCCGATAAAGAGCAACTCGAGCATCAACATATGCGAAGCTACGTGCGAGGTTCCGCGGCACCGTAATACTTCACAAGAAGATATTGAGGACTGGACTTCCCGCGCGATGAATGAGCGACAGGTTAGCTCCACAACAGAAAAGACAAGCAAACTCACATGTCAATTGGGCCAGGTTAATTTTGCCCATTAATTAAACTCGCAGTGCCGCCCTAAATCTCGGTGTGTAGTCCAGGTCCCGTCGAGTACAGCGTGTTCGAGTTCGAAAGCAAGCATATTCAAACTCAGAATACTTAGTGCCCATCGCAAGCTCGCGCCATCCGCCGAAATGACGTGAGTAGACCTGCCTGACGATCGCCATCACATCAGCTGTCGGCCTACCACCGAATCGAGCGACGACAATCATTATTTTGCCTGGCGCCACTCATCGACTCAACAACCGCGACCGGTGATGCTCGTTATACAAGAAGTCTTCCAAAACGGCATGTCCAGAGAAAGTAAAGTTGAAGTCACTCTCTCGAGGTTACAGTCCCTCTCTCTTTGCAGTCTCTCAAGGTTACCTCCCTCTGCACCTCTTTGCCTACGGCATCTCATTCCACAACTTGCCAAGTAATCGTCTTCTGCTTATCCGTCTCAATGCCCCGCGGTTCCAGCACTCGCACGACGCCCCGCAAGGACGTCGACCAGCGCTTCGTCTTCCTGGACCTCGACTCGCTCCTCTGCGCCGTACGCAGCCACGTTCTAACCCACGAGAACCAGTTCCACAAGGAGCTCGCCAGCTTCTCCAGTGACGTTGCACTATGCCCCAACAACCTCACCGTCCTTTTAAACGACCAACATCCAAGTCGTGTCCAATGCTGGAGAGGAACCTACTGCAATCCCAACGCTGCCGAGGCCAAAGCCCTCGAAGGCGTGCGCAGTGACGGCGGGACCAAGATCGACTGGAAACTCACACAGAAAGGAACGCCACAGCATCCGACACTCGAGAAGATGCTCAAGCGTCACTTGACCACCACTAACGGGGCGAAAAAGACCTTAGTTCTAGCTACAGGAGTCCTTACTAAAGGTCTAAAGAGCTGCGTCGACGCCTACCTGAAGGCGCAATGGCGCGTGCAACTCGTGACGCTCGACTCGTGCTACAAAAAAAGCGACTGGCACTTCACGGAACTCGACGGATTCGACGTGAAAATCATGGATAAATACCTCAAAAAGCTGCTAACAGCAAAGCACTGCGAGACTCTGAATTTTGAGCGCAAAGTGAGTTCACCCACGCTGCGTCCCGAGCCCAATAACACTTGTAGCAGTCCGGTTAAACCTTTCATGCCTCCTTTGCCTCTGGATTATTACCAAGCTGCTCACGAGGATAGAAGAGCAGCGATGCTGGAACAGGAATTGGGCGATATTGAACGACGCAAAGCGAAGTTAGCAGAGCTTCCAACTGGTAAATACGCAGCAGGCAATCGCCAACGCCATGTTTTCATGAATCTCGACAATATCGCAGGCGCTGTATGCAATAGTCAATGGCTGTATCAACTCGTCGCCGGCGCCAGCAGCTGCTACGACGTGCGTCTGAACTTCCGCGCCTTGACAGAACGTGTATGCGGGAGCAAAGCGAGTCTGGTGAAGCGCAGACTGGCGTCGTATCGGAAGATGCCGAGAGAACTGGCATTGCCGCTGCAAGAGTTCGACTGGGAGATCCACGCTTTGAGTCAAAGTTCCAGTGGGAACAAAGGACTGTACTATGTGTTGCTGGACTTGCTGGAGACGGCGGGGGCGGCCAAGCACAAGAATACACTCGTGCTGGTTATGGGCGATGGGGCTCTGGGAGGCAGCGGAGTCGAGCAGAAAGAAGCGACGAAAGATTTATTGACCAAGTTCCTGGACAAGAACTGGTTCGTGGAGATCCACTCGTGGTTACACGCACTGAACGACTGGTTTCTGGATATACAGGGGCAGTATCCGTACCGCGTAGCAGTTAAACCTTTGGACGATGCGATCCACGACTTGGTTTACTTGAAACAGGACGAAGAAGACGTGTGGGTGGAGCCAGTGTGGCCCGGTAGCCATCGTGTGGCAGATCCAGCTTTCGCGAGCTCACCAGTGCCGCAATCTCCACCTCAGTCTGCGTGGGGAACGACTGCTATCCCGACCTTGTCGTTGTTTCCTACCACCCCGTTACTGACGATGGAGCAGAAGTTGGAGCAAAAAATGAGGCTGGAAGATGAACGCAAAGATCTGCTTGGACATCTACGTAAGAACCAGGAGGCACTGGATGCCCTCGAGTTAGGAACGTGGTCGATGCAGCAACAAGAACTGGCGCAACAGGCGAGTGACAAGCAACTGGCGATTCGAATGGCTGAAGAAGAAGAAATGCAGCTGAAGCTCCTGCAAGAGTACGAAAAGGCTCAAGAAGAGGAACCATGGACTTGGGCCTAAGTTGTAGGCTTGGAACCACATGGTACGCCACTTCCGTCTTGAATACACGTCACCGTTTCCTTCCTTGATAGTTACAATATTGACCAACGTTCTCGTAAACGTGCGCCAATCCTCCTGATCAACTTGATCACCAAAATTTGATTTTTAGCATCTTTTTTTGCTTATTTGCTCAAGCAGTTCACGCTATGATGAAGATCAACGGGTTGTTGGCGCAGGTTCGCACCTGTGAGGAAGAGCGCAAACTAATTGACCAGCTTCGCGATGTTGGTCTGGACCGGTACATCGAGCTGCCGCAGATAGCAGTCATGGGAGACACTACCAGTGGGAAATCGTCCCTGCTGTCGG
>JAENGY010000181.1:0-16090 GCA_018873745.1 Phytophthora aleatoria
CCGATAGTCACTGAGCTGCAAGACGAGATGTCGGTACCCTTCTTGTAGGTTCCCGTGAGGTTGCAGCCGCTGCTGCTAGTACTGCTCTGCTGTTGCTGTTGCACCTGCTGCTGCCCAGTCTTGCTCTTGCCCTCGCTCTCCATGCGGAGCATGGGCGAACCGTTGACGGTGGCAGCGAGAAGGGCGAAAGCAGCGAACGTAGTGGAGAGAAGCTTCATGGTTAAGGCGTGGAGTGCGGCTCGGTCGGTTGTGCTGGAGGTGCGTCGCCTGAGGCAAATTGGAAAGTGAGGTCTGAGATTGAGCTACACGTAGATTGCAACCATGAGTGTCTCTTTGGAGAAGGAGGTAATCGCTGGTATTGAGCCAGGGCCCGTTAGTTCGCTGTGGTGTTCGAACGGTGGGAGGTCCGGCTCAAGCTCTCTCTGACCCGATTGCTAGACCTGGAAGCAGCCAGCTTTGGTGCTAAACCGGTGCACTTTGTGGCGTGTGCGAGCAAAACGTGACCACGGGCTCAACTTCCGAACGCAACAAGTGTTTTCAACGAATTTGGCGGCTGTGCTACTACGTAGAAACTTACGAGCTACAGGTACGTGTAATGCCTGGACCCTCTCAGGACGTCACGCCTGAGACCGGGACTGCATTTTGTCGGTTCTTTTTGAAACTCACGAGGTTACCAGCCTCGATCGTAGCTGTATTTACTCCGACCTCGAAGGACTGGATTAAAAACTTCTTTCTCGTAGATCTTGCTGGTCGCCACTTTTAATCAAAGAGGCCCCACGCACAACACAGCAACAAAATGGTAGTCGCGCTGTATCTGGATCTCACCGTGCTTTCGTGTTGTAAATGCGAGCGTTCTTGAGATCTGTCAATGGCAGGCCGTCATGTCAAAAAAACTCTGGATTTAGCAGTCAAAACTATATTCGAGACGCCGTCTGTTGGCTAGCTGAATCAAGTCCTCGCATGGCCGCTGGGAAGTTATGAAAGCGGTATTTTGACCCCTCGTATTGGAGAACCGAGTTTGCCACATTCGTTCCACTGAGTCATAAAAGTGGTGACGTCCATTTCTGGTGTACGTTCGACTACAAATACCGGTATTAATACCCATGCGGTGCGATCTAACGAAATGTGCGTGGCAATGACCTGCCATCGGGTTGTGGAGAACCAGACGTCAACAAATTGCCACTGCAGAGCCACGAGTATTATGGATACTGTACCTGCTCACAGCGCGAAATGGCAAACGAGATACTTCGAAGTACATGTACGATCCGAGGGGACGATCTCGCGGCATCGTGACATCGGCGACGGCTTCCGCTCTGCAGAAATACGTAAAGGATCAAACGGAACACGCCCTTCACGAACTCAAACGCTGATTCTATTCACTTTATGCTTTTAGTAGCCACTCCTTTCGTAGCTTCTGGTCGCTTCGGATACTCATACGAACAAACTCCAACACAAAATGTAGTCTCTGGCTTACCGAGATCTAGGAGAGCGAAAAGTTAACAGCCAATGCTGCTGGGCTGGCCACTGCACGTGCCCGTCTTGGACGCGCTCACCGTAATGCCCGAGAACGACCAGCCCGACACAACCTTCGAGTTCACCACGATGTCGTACAGGTTGGTGGCCGTACCCGACAGACCCGAAACGGTAATGTCCTCAATCGTAACCTCACTGGTGGGGGAGCCCGTGTAGCCGCCCTTGGACTTGCTGTAGTCTGAGTGCAGTACAATGGCGTTCTCCACGTTCGACAGCTTGTTGTTGCTGTACTTGACATTGGAGACGAGACCCTTGAGACCGATGATCGTCTTAATACGGATACCGTTAACGCTGTTGACGATGCTGTTGCCGCTCACTGTAAGACCCGAGACGGTGTCAGACGAACTGACCGTAGAACCACCGAGCGAACCAATCGAAATGCCGTGGCCGCCACTGCAGTAGTTGTTACTGAAGACTGTGTTGGTGCTGGACTGCATGGCGAGGCAGTCGTCCTGGTTGTAGATCTTGTTGCCGGTGATGGTGACGTAGTCGTTGCCACTCAGGTCAAACCCGTCCGTGTTCTTGGCCAGATCGTCGCCAGCACTGGCATCGAGTGTAAGACCGCTAATGGTAGTTTTCTGAGAGTTGAGGATACTGAAGGTGCGGTACGGCATGTTCTTGAGTGTGAACCCCGACACTGTCGAGGAGAGGACCTTGTTCATACGGAAGAAGACGGGGCGACTGATGGACGTGCCCTGCTTCCAGTACCACGAGCCTTGACCGTCAAGCGTGCCGGAGCCCTTAACTGTAAGGCTGCTGCCGGTGAGAAGCACTAGCGGGCCATCCCACTTGGCGGTGCCGAACGTGGTGGTGCCCGTGAACTCGATGGTGGCACTGGTCTTGGCCTTGCTCAAGTCCAGCGTGACGCCAGCCGGCACGGACAGTGATCCGATAGTGACGGTGCTGCAGGACGAGATGTCGGTGCCAGACTTGTAGGTGCCGGTGAGGGTGCAGCTACTGCTGCCCTCCGCTTCTTGACGCAGCATGGTCGAACCGTTGGCGGCTGCGGCGAGGAGTGCGAGAGCGACAAAGGCAGTGGAGAAGAATTTCATGGCCGATAGGGTGGGCGTTGTATTGGAAGTGCTCCGGGTGATGCAAATTGCAGAATGGAAATGGATGAGGTGGTCAACTAGTGAAAAGAAGAGAGCGATCATCGCTAAAGGTATGGTATTGACTTGCCGTTCGACCGATGTCACACGGATACCATTTGATCTTGGATAGGTTGGGCATGGCTAGACACATGGGGAGTCAATTGGCGAGCTGTCATGCAGCTAATTGGCCTCCCGGTACATAAGTTCAGAGATTCACATATGAATGGTATTGCTGCCCGTCCGTGGTTTCTTGTTGAACAGATGAATTCATGTGTAGAGTGTCGAAATCATGTCATTAGCTCAGATGGCGATAGGTGCGGCACCGAAGGCCATCGCGATGCCCTCGTTATTGTATTGTTGAGCTGTCTTCCTGTTGGTGACGGTCTCCCCGAAGCCGAACTGGTGTGCAGCGAAGAATCTAACCGTTGAGCACAGCAGGTATGCTCGCAGTACTGGTCAGGAATCTACTGCCAATGCTGCCTATTGTGTACCCTCTTCAAGTTTGTCATGTTGTGTTGAACGCGATATACGGGCTGGCTGAGTGTTGCACAAACGGCCACCTTTACGAACGTTGAGGCGGTGCTTGTGTGTGAGTTCTACACGTAGTCTACGTGTACGTCGTAGAGGGCATCGACGTGAGGACGTGGCAAATACCCTCTACGTGATCGTCACGCCTCCCAATGTCTCTCTGACAGGAAGTTCCTGCCCATGCAAATCTCAAACTTTACTATGCATGGATCATGATCATTGATCAGCCTTGACAGTCGACGCCGTGCTCTCCGCTGTGACCACTGCTGAGATCGCCTGGCAGCATAATGCCGGTTTCGAACTGCCCGGGGGGAGGGGGGGTCACGTACCAATTCAGAATGAGCCTGGCAACCTCCATGCAACAATAAAACCACCAACCAGCAAATCTGTGTAGAACGGGTTATGGTCGATCCGTCGTTATGGAGATCACCTTTGATTTGATTCTTCGATGCGCGTCTAGAAAAAAAAACTCGAGGATGTGGGCTGAATAATGTTCAGCGAACATGCAAGGACACTGCCGCTAGCAAGTTAACCCCATCAAGCGGATTTTGAGCAGACTTTGGAATGCGAACTATAAATGCTGATCGACTAGATCGGTGCTGCATAAAAAAAAATTGGATCGGCGCTGCGTTGAATGTTTTCGTTTGCTATTATATCATCAAGCGGTGTCACTAATCTGCCGCAGAACCTGACAGAAAATCGATTTCTTTGTGTCAACATCTAGAGCCGGCTCATTCATACCGTCTTGATCGCCATCGCGCTGGCCGTCACAGCGGTTGTACTGACCTACTATTGCCATGAAAACAAGTGTGAAGGCTATCTTGCCGCAGTTATTAATACGTGTCAAACTCATCAATCAATCCATTCATTTGGCATAGCAATCTGCCTTTCTACTCTTACTTCACTATGTACAATTCACCAGTACCCTTAGCACGTGATGGAGCTCGGCTGGCCGCTGCACGAGCCCTTCGACGATGCACTCACTGTGATGCCCGAGAACGTCCAGCCCGACACCACCTTCGAGTTCACCACGATGTCGTACAGGTTGGTGGCCGTACCCGACAGACCCGAAACGGTAATGTCCTCAATCGTAACCTCACTGGTGGGGGAGCCCGTGTAGCCGCCCTTGGACTTGCTGTAGTCCGAGTGCAGTACAATGGCGTTCTCCACGTTCGACAGCTTGTTGTTACTGTACTTGACATTGGAGACGAGACCCTGGAGACCGATGATGGTCTTGATGCGGATGCCGTTGACGCTGCTGACGATACTGTTACCGGTCACCGTGAGACCCGAGACAGTGTCGGAAGAAGTGACGGAGTCTCCGCCGAGCGAGCCGATCGAAATACCGTGACCGCCGCTGCAGTAGTTGTTACTGAAGACCGTGTTGGTACTGGATTGCATGGCGAGGCAGTCGTCCTGGTTGTAGATCTTGTTACCGGTGATGGTGACACCGTCGTTCCGGCTGAGGTCGAAGCCGTCCGTGTTCTTGGCCGTGCCGTCACCGGCGCTGGAGTCAAGTGTGAGCCCGCTGATGGTGGTCTTCTCGGAGTTGAGGATACTGAAGGTGCGGAAGGGCGAGTTTTTGAGCGTGAAACCCGAGAGCGTGGAGCTCGTGACGGCGTGCAGACGGAAGAAGACGGGACGGCTGATGGACGTGCCCTGCTTCCAGTACCAGGCGCCCTGTCCGTCGAGTGTGCCGAAACCCTTGACGGTGAGGTCACTTCCGCTTAGGAGCACGAGTGGGCCTTCCCACGTCTTCGTCCCGAAGGTGGTGGTGCCGGTGAACTCGATGGTGGCTCCGCTCTTTGTCTTGGTCAAGTCGAGCGTGACTCCAGCCGGAACGGAGAGCGAATCGATGACGACTGCAGCGCAAGACGAGATGTCGGTGCCGGACTTGTAGGTTCCAGTGAGAGTGCAGCCGCTGCTAGCGGTGACGGTGCCGGTAGAAGAACTGGCACCGGTGGCACTGCTGGCATAGCTGCTTTGCTGCTGCTGCTGTTGCTGCTGGGCGTTGCTACCACTGTTCGTGGTGCTTTGTTGTTGTTGCTGGGCGTTGCTACCACTGTTTGCGATGCTTTGTTGTTGCTGTTGTTGTTGCTGCTGGTCGCTGTTGCCGCTGCTTGCGGTGCTGTTCTGCTCTTGGTGGTGCTTGTGGTGTTTGCCTTCTGCTTCCTGACGCAGCATCGTCGATCCGTCGGCAGTGACTGCGAGTAGCGCCAAGGCGGCGAATGCAGCGGAGAGAAGCTTCATCGTGGCAGGTAGCTGCAGTGGTGTGGTTGTATTGGTGTTGCTCCGTTGGAGGCAAATTGGTAAGTGAGTCTCGGTGAGAGTCTCGCCGCGAGATCAGTAGTTTACAGGATCTATCGGTGGTTACCTTAACAACGGGTTCGTGTTGACTTGAGACGGGCTCTATTTGGTACAGCAGGCTGTTCGAACGGCGTCCGGATCATCACATGTTGCTGGTCTTCTTTAGCGGCATCTGCGCCAGACAGCGACCAGCTACAGGCACCGAAGTCATGCGTTCTGGCAAACCTTTGCCGGGCCAACCGTTGCCGTAATGCGTGCGTCCCGTAGTTCCTTGAAGATCGTGTGCCGGGCGCAGCCTGGTGTGCCCCAGCCACCGCGTGTGTGCCAGTCTCCTCAACAAACTCTCGAGTCACCCTTTAGAGCAATCGCGTATCCGCAACAACGCTCGACGCTCTTGCCAGCTTTTAATAGATAGTATGCGATATCGCATTGCAGTCTCCTTGTGCTAGACTCTCGGTGACTTGGGTACGCAGTTTATGACTATCACGACTCCTGCGCTTGTGAGGATACGCGTATTAAAGCATTTAGTTTGACCCGTCCAACCAGGTATCACAAAACATACATCTCCTTGTTGTCGTCACCAAAAACTCTTCGATTGGCTCGTTTGTGGCGCTTTGATCACCTCGTCTACGTTCGATTGTGTCCACCACTTCGGTAGCTCATCCTACTCAACCACTGCAGTGCAATGGTGTCTGCCTGGGATCCATGGGGCATTCATTACAGCTTGGCTCTCGGTATCCGTGTCCGTTCTCAGAGTCACACCCGTCTCATTCTTCAATTCACTTCCTAGCGAACACACCAACAGTTCCTCCGCGTCAAGTATGAAGGTCTTCGCACACTCTCTGGTCGTCATCGCCCTCCTTGTAGCTGCCGTCAACGGGTTCGACGTTAACCAAAACGACTACACTCAACAGTCTGAGGCAAGCCAGGTGGGGCAGGTGTCTCCAGCGAGCCAAGTGAGCGACGACTCCCCGAGTCAGGTGGATCCGGTGCAGCAAGACGATGGCTGCACGCTGTCTGGTAGCTACATCCAGGGCACCAACGTCTCGCACTGCAGCACTGTTATCATTGACTCACTCTCCGTGCCCGCTGGCGTGACGCTTGATCTGTCAAACGTGACGAGTGGCGCACACATCCAGTTCCAGGGCACCACGACGTTCGGATAAAAGGTACGCCCCGCGCCGTACAATTTTCCACCACTGTTCCATTTCTAATCCTCTTTATCGTTGCTGTTACAGCTTTGGGATGGCCCGCTCCTGAAGGTGAAAGGAACCAACCTCTCGGTTACCGGTCCCGGTACGCTGGACGGCCAGGGGTCCTGGTACTGGCCACAGGGGCAGAACGTCACCAAGCCCGTCTTCTTCAAATTGAACCGAGTCGTAAACTCGACGCTCTCGGGCTTCAACTTAGTCAACGTTCCCTACCGCACCTTCAGTATCGGCAACTCAAACTACACGACCATCACCGGACTCACGTTGAATTCCACTGCTGGTAACGGAGTCGCCAAGAACACGGACGGCTTTGATCTCAGCAAGAATGACCACTTCACCATCACTGGCAACCGGATCTACAATCAGGACGACTGTCTTGCCATGCAGTCAAGTACCAACACGGTATTCAGCAACAACTACTGCAGTGGCGGCCACGGTATCTCCATCGGTTCTCTGGGTGGCGACAAGCAGGACTCGTCAACCACCGTGGTAGGCCTCCTGGTCAAGGGCAACACGATTGTGAACAGCGACAACGGCATCCGCATCAAGACCATCACTGGGCTGCAGGGACTGGTTACTAACGCTTCGTACATCGACAACAAGCTCGTCAACGTGAAGCACGCCATTGTCATGCACTCGGACTACAACAAAACCAAGGGCGGATATTCTGGAATCCCTACCAGTCTCGTTAACATCACCAACATCAAGATCGACGGACTCTCCGGGTCTGCTACGAACCTTTACGACGTTGTCGTGAACCCGGACGTGGTGTCAAACTGGGAGTTCAAGAATATCGCCGTGAACGCCACGAACGTTGGTCAGTGCAGCGGTGGTCCGAGCAACGTGCAGTGCTAAGCGCCAGCTTAGCACACATTTCACTGAGTTTTATGCCGTATACAAATCATACCATGAGTGTCCAAACCTTAGAGGCTCCAGGTTCCTTAACTGATTGCAAAGAACTGTTGACGGTAAGGGCGCTGAAAAGCGTTTACTTCAATTCCATGACCCTGCGAAAGGATCTCTATCAGACGCCTACATTCTTGAATCGACGTGGAGTGTAAAGACACTACATGTTTGGCGTACCGGTAGTCAAACCTTGATACTTTATTAGTTTTTCAAGTGAGGTACAGTACATGTACCTAAGCTGGCGCCGTGGAGTCGGGACGTCCGCTGTTTGTTTTGGTGCGTGAAACTCGTATGGTGTCGTGCTTTGAAGGGTCTCAAAGGCTCTACGCGACTTCGCCATCGTCCCCACCTCACGACCGTTTAGGCGATCGGACAATCTTCGTGTTCATGGCCACGGCGATTGGTTTTAGACGGTCCGATCTTCAAAAATCGATTTTGTTGCCGACTTTCGCTGAGTATTTAGGCCACGAATTCTGTCCGGTTTGCTGTATCCCATGTGGAAAACAGGCAACGCCACTGCCTGTTTCCCACATGGGATACCGGTACGGCATACGTTGTGCTCGTTTTAATTTGAGCTACCACCGAGAAAATAATCAACGATGTGCTCATGATACCAATGCGAGGTCAACTCATTTTTCGAAATACTGTACCTTGTTCAAAGCAAGAGCCCCTTTTCGTTGCAAACGTCTTCTTCACACCAACAATGAAGATGTTCACGACTACTCTCACCGCTCTCGCCCTCGTGGCAGCTATTGCCAATGGAGACGACTTTACTCAAGTGAAGTCACCCAACAGTCTCAGGAAAACCAGGACTACCAGGTGGGGCAAGTGTCTCCTGCATTTCAGGTTGGCCAAGACTCTCCGAACCAAGTCTACCAGGACGACACCTGTACGCTGACTGGCAACTACATCAACGGTACCGACGTCTCGCAGTGCAGTACCATCATCATTGACTCGCTGTCGGTGCCTGCTGGTGTGATGCTTGACCTGACCAACGTCACGGACGGCGCCAACATCAAGTTCCAGGGAACGTCGACCTTCGGGCCGAAGGTAAGAACGCACAACCTATCAAGTCGTCCCTCTTATTTCACATCTAACTCTTCTCGCTGTAGCTATGGGCAGGTCCACTTATTAAGCTCACGGGCAATGACCTCACTGTGACCGGACCTGGTACCCTCGATGGCCAGGGCTCGTGGTACTGGCCGCAGGGCCAGAACGTCACCCGCCCGGTGTTTTTCCGCCTCAGCAGGGTTGCGAACTCGAAGCTGTCGGGCTTCACCATCGAGAACATGCCGTTCCGCACCTTCAGCATCCTCGGCTCCAACTACACGACGATCTCCGAATTGACGATCGACTCTCGTGCTGGCAACGGCAGCGCCAAGAACACGGACGGATTCGACCTGAGCAGGAACAACCACGTGACCATCACCAACAACCGAGTGTACAACCAGGACGACTGCCTCGCCATGCAGTCCAGCTCGAACACGGTCTTCAGCAACAACTACTGCAGCGGCTCGCACGGCATTTCCATCGGCTCGCTCGGTGGCCCGGAGCAGAACGTTAACACGACCGTCTCCAATCTGTTGGTCAAGGACAACACGATCGTGAATAGCACCAACGGCATCCGTATCAAGACCATCATCGGACTCAAGGGACTGGTGACCAACGTCACGTACGTCAACAACAAGCTTGTGAATGTCAAGCACGCCATTGTCATGCACTCGGACTACAATAAGACTAAGGGTGGGTACTCGGGTATCCCCTCCAGTCTCGTCAATATCACCAACATCAAGATCGACGGCCTCTTCGGCACGGCCACGAACATGTACGATATTGTGGCCAACCCGGCCGTGGTGTCCAACTGGGAGTTCAAGAACGTCGCTGTTAACGCCACGAACATTGGCAAGTGTAACGGCGGACCGAGCAACGTGCAGTGCTAAGGAGGAGTTGAGTTTTTACGCCGTATACACAATAATTTTGCTGTAGCGAGTGGGGCGCTTGTTCCACTTCAACTTGTGACTTGGTTTTTGTATGCAAAGTATCGGATCTTGAAAGGTCATTAACCGGATCTTCATATGAGTCTCTTACGGGCCGTCGCGGCGCTGGCCACGGCCTTAACGGCGTTGATGACGGTGGCCATCGCGTTTGCCATCGCGCGGGCCAACCACGTGTACGTGGGCGGGTTGGCCTGGCCGTTCCTTTCGGACTTGGGGCGCGGTGAGTTCGACCAGTCAAATGCCGCTTGAAATTGTTCACCTTACACTGTCGTTGACACAGACCCGCCGGGTTCGTATGTGCTCTTCTTGGGCCTCAACGTCGTGGCCGTGCTGCTCGGACTCACGTGGAGCTTCAACCACGAGTACAAGCAACGTTTCCTGCAGCAGAGTCTGGAAAATGGCCAGGTCTCGCGCGGCCTGTGCTCGCTGTCGTTCGTGAGCTGCATCTTCGGCGTTGTGGGAGCATTCGGGCTCCCGGTGTTCGCATCCTTTAACGCCTCACCGGTACTGCACTACAACTCGGCCTTCGGGTTCCTGCTCTGCGAGACGGTGGCCATGTTCACCAACGTACGGAGCTGTGTCTGCTCCTGTGTGGACACGAAGCTGACCTGTTTTGGTGCCTTGTGATAGACATACTTGAACTATCGGATCTTCCTGGTGAAGCGCGCCGAGATGGACGCTGGTGTATTCATCACTGACCGGTATGGCCCACGCAGCGTCTCTCGGATCAAGCTGGGCGAGCTGCAAGCGGTCAAGCGCGGCTTCCTCATCGAGCTGTCGTGCGTGGCTCTCTACTCCATGTGCGTACTGGTGTATCTGCCTGTGCTGTACAATGGCGCCGAGGCTCCGCATCTCACGATCAAACAGGTAAGAGTTCACTTGAGTGGGACTGTTGGAATGTGAGCTGACTTCGAGTTATAGTGTATCGCTCTGAAGCTCGGGGAGAATTACTGCAGCTCGACCATGCGGCTCGACGACGTTTACACGAAGCTCTGGGATTATGGTAAGCTTGATAGCGAGGGTGATCTGTCAAATAATGCGCCCTTATACTGTGTGCTTGGCAGAGAAAGATATTGCAGTGCACCAAGTGCGCGCACTAGCGCAGCTCGGCTGCATGCTGACGCTCATAGGATACACACTGAGCTTCTTTGCCGACAACAAGGAGGAAGAGACCATGAAGGACAAGGACCGCACGGAAGCCACCGTCATCTACTACCAGCACAGCGCGTCCATGCCTTCGCACCGTAGTCCACGGAAATCCCGCCGAACCAGTACGCGGCGGAGCAAATCCACGTCCAGCTCCGTCAGCGAGCCGTCCAAGTATTCCAACGAATTTCGAGCATAATGTCCATAGGAAGCGAACAATCAGTGCAGTGACGGAAATACACAAGTTGTCGTAACTCCCACGTGTCGTTCTCGAAAGTCACTCACTACAGCTTTGAAACTCCGCGCCTTCTCCCATTTCCTAGTATCATGGCGTTCCCGTACCCGGTGAACACGCGCGTGACGACGCGCAATGTGGACAAGATTCAACTTGAACGTCGACGGCAGGAGCTGGAGCACAATGCGCTGCACAAGTTCGCACAGGACAACCAGTTGCAAACGCTGCAGAACCAGTCGGATGCCAATGTGGCATCCCGTCGCCGCATGAACCACGCGGCACAGCTGTCAGCCGAGCGGATGCTGGAGGAGTCTCACGCTCAGAAGCTCAGCGAGAGAGAACGCGCCGCTCGAGAGCGTCAGCAGAACGAGGCGCTGGCCCATGCGCTCGAAACCAGCAAAAAGGCCCAGGAGCAGCAGGAGCGAGACGTGCAGCGGATCTGTGAAGCCAGCGAGGAGCTGCGCGAACTCGAGACGTTCCTCCGGACGGCCTACATGAACAAGGAGCGGGCCACGCAGCAGCTCGAGCGTGAAACGCTGGTCGCTCTGGATCGTCAACGCGAAGCTGCGATCGACCAGCAAATGGAGTACGACCGCCAGCGCGCCCTCGTGGACATGCAGAACCAGGAACTGAGGAAGCGCGTCGAGGCCGAACAGGGCAAACAGGTGCTCCAGTCTCAGATGCTGCAGCGACAAGAGCTCCGTCGGGAAGCGCAGCTCGAGGCGGACTTCGAACGACTCAAGATCGAGCAGCTCATGCAGCAGGTGGAACATGAAGATGCCGCCGAGCTCGCACGCCGAGAAAAGGCGCGCGACCAGACCCGCGAGATGATCGAGCAAACGCATCGAGAGCGCGACAGAGCGAGGCAGGAACAGATCGAAGTTGTTCGACGGGAGGACGAGGCCATCGCAGAGTACCAGCGACGGGTGCAGGCACGCGAGGCGGGCATCCAGGCGGCCTCGGACGTCAAGAAGGCGCAGGAAGATGCCATGTTCCGCGCCGTCGAGGCCGAGATCCAGGCCAAAATGCGCGAGGAAGAAGAGATCGAACGTCTGCGCGACGAGCTCTGGGAGGAGGAGCTGCTGCAGAAGAAACGCGCGCAGGAGGAGGAGAGGATGGCCGTCAAGCAGCAGGCCAAGGAGGACATGATGCGCAGCAACGAGATGCAGATGCTGCTCAAGCAGGAACTGCTGGCCCGCCAACGCGCCGACGAAGAGGCCTTCAACGAGATGCTCAAGGAGCGGTTCCGATCCGAGGAACGCCGCGAGATGGAGCTGGCCGCTTTCCGCCGAAAGCAGCGCGAACAGTTCGTGGAGGAGATCGCACGACACCGCGCGCTCAAGCAGGAGATGGTGTACGCCGAGCTGCAGCGCGAACGCCGCGAGCGGGAGCGCCAGGAACAGGACGAGAACTACAGACGCCAGGTGGTGGAGGCAGCCAAGCAGCGACTACTGCGCGAGCACGCCGACGTGTTGCAAGGGTATCTGCCGCGCGCTCTGCGACCATCTTCCTCGTCGTCTTCCAATGGCTCGATCTTCCGTTGATCCATTTCTAATAGCATGCAAACCTTCATTCACCGAGTTATACCTTTTGAGCCCTTGTCCAGCCAACAGCCAACATTTTGTATTGTTTTTCTTCGGTATCTGCCAAGCAGCCTTACGATTGAATGCTATGAAAGGAACCCCAGTTAGCCAAACCACCTCAGCTGTAAGAAAGAGAGCAGCATCCCACCTACTTGTGTGCGTGGTAGTCAGTGGCAGCCTCATGCTGTCGTGTGACGCTGCTACAGTGCTCGAAGAACATGGGTCGACTGTCCAGCCCGCTTGTTGCTGCTCGCCTATCTGTAAATCTTGAGCGAGCGGTCCATGGACGTGGAGGCCAGGAAGCTCGAGTCGGGCGCGAACTGGACACCAGTGACCGCAGCCTTGTGGTCGCTCAGCGTCTTGACCACCTCCCAGCGGTTCTTGCTCACTTCCTTCAGCACCTGAACGCTCTGTGCGCTAGCAACAGCGAGGTGAGAGCCACTGGCGTCGAAGTTGATGGAGTGGATGGCTCCCAGCTTGAGCTTGGGCTGCTCCTTCTTCAGGTCCAACTCGAAGAAGCTCGTGGCCTTGCGCAGATCCCAGAGCTTCACCACGCCATCTTCGCTTCCTGATGCTAGGTGGTAGCCATTCTCCGAAAAGCCCAGCGCCGTCACAGGCGCAGCATGGCCCTCAAAAGTCACAACGTTCGAGAGAGAGTTGACGGCCCACATCTGCACCAATTTGCTCTTTGCCGCCGTGCCGAAGATGCCGCCGTCCGGATGGAAACGAGCGCAACGCGCCTCGTTGGCCGCCTTCTTGGGCTTGCCGGCCGTCGCATCAGGCATGGCCAGCTCACCGTTGAGCGTGTAGCGTGAGAGCAGGTGACCGCGACGCACATCGTGGATGGCCCACGTCGCATCGAGGGAGCCGGACAAGACGTAGTTGCCCGTCGGGTGGATGGAGGAACTGGCCACTGCATCGTCGAAGCCGTCGAGTGTGTAGCCCACACCATATCCTTCTTCCTGCGGGGTCCAAAGCTTCGCCGTCTTGTCGTGCGAGGCCGTGAGCACCATGTCGGCCGTCGGGTGGAACTCTACATGGCTAAGCTTCTTGCTGTGGCCCGTCAGTGTGGCCACGAGCTGCTGCTTGTCCGTGTCGAAGATCTTGGCGTGCTTGTCCACCCCGCCCGTGGCCACCAGCGTCGGCCGCTTGCTGTCGATGGCCACACACGTGACGCCGGGCTTGTCCGAGTCGTGCAGCGTGTGGCTCGAGGCCATTTTCCAGTCGGCCAGGCCGCTGAGCAGCGCGGCCCGCTGTGGGCCGTCCTTCTTCTTAAAGTCCTTGCGCTTCTTGGCCAGCTCCTTCTGCTTGGCCTCAACGGTGGCCAGCACCTCAGGCGCGAGCGCGGCGCCGTCTTGCGCGCCGTCCTGCATGTCCACGTCGTCTTGCTGGCCCGACGCCAGCTGTGTAACGCGCTCCTTAAGCGTGGCATTCTCTGCGTTCAGACGCGCGATGACGCGGCAGGCGGCGTCGTGCTGGTACAGCGCGTGGCTCAGCTCCTGGCGCGTCTGTTCCAGATGCTGCTTAAGCGTGAAAGTCTCGAGTATGACGGCGTCCCATTCATTCTGGAACGTGGCAAGCAGCTGCGGGATGCTGGCCGCCTCGGGCGCGAAGGCCGCGGTCTTGGCCGACGTGGCCGAAGACTTGGCCAATGGGGCCGTCTGCAGTGCTAGTAGATCCTGCTCAGCGTCCAGCTCGTCGCCCGTGACGGGGCAGCGCTGCTGGTTCTGCTCCAAGTACTTGAGTAGCAGACGCTTCTCGAACACGTGGCCCGACTTGAGCGACACCACGGGCTCCACAGGCACCTGGCCACTTAGACTGCACAACATCATCTTCGGTGTTGCCAACGGGAGGATTTTAGGCGAATGAATGGCCAGCGATCATTTCGGTACATTTGACTTCGTTTCAGTAGGCCAATTATGGCCCCAATTTTACTACGGACATGCAGAGCGATGGTCAATACATGCACGCTCCAGGCGAAGAGGGCAGCGCTGGTGTTGACGGATACATGGTTTGGCCGTTGATGTCGTTGTGCTGCCCCTAGGTTAACTGCACCATGCTCACTTCAAGCGCCGACTGCCCACGAGGTTGAAGGCGAGCGCACCTGTACGAAGACGTCGTGAGTTCCAAGCTCCAGCGTTGACTTTCTCCGTAACGAATGACCTACAGCCAGCGTGGACCAGCAGTTTATACCCAGCAGCACCATTGCCAGTGTTGAGGCAGACTCGCCGCAAACTCTGTTTGCTCGCCTTCAATGTCTGGAGACGCACTCCGGTGCTCGCTCACCTTCTCCACAGAAAGTGTTCTACAATAATAACCAGCAGCGTCGTGAAGAGTGTGTTGAGACAAACTCATGGCACCAAGCGGGCGTTTGAATCGACACCTTGACACTGTGAAGGTTCGCTAGCGAAAGCGGCCGTACCTGGAAAGCAGCGTCCACCAGACAAGCGAAAGAGCAGTACCGTAGCATGTGCTACCATTTTTTTTGTGCCGTTGGCCTCCGTTTGCAAAGGCTCGCGAGGCATCTGAATCTCGCAGAGCGCAGTCGAACTGCAGGCAAGAACATTTCTGCGGGGCAATTTGTAGAGAAGCCGGAGGGCGTTCATGACGGTGTTGTGGAATTGGACAGTATTAAAGTGTCAGGAGCAGATTCTACAGATGCTGCTCTCGTTAAGACCAGGTGATGCTCGACGAGTCACACTGCAGAAATGCTGGAAGGATGCAACTTCATTGACATGTGAATCGAACTTAGTCGCGACCTCAATTGGCATGCTATTCCGCGAACCGCCGCGATCTTGCGGGCGGCTAAGGGTGATACAACAAGGTCAAGAGCGAGCTGGAGGACGAAGAAGACGAAGCAAGAGCTGCATGGTGTCGTCTTGGAACGCGAGCAGGCGGTGGCAAGCGCCTCAGGGGCGCACTCTAACGCGTCTATTTCTGGTGCTTTTCAGCACTTTGACGATTTTCAATGGAGTGCAGGCAACGAACTCAACAGAAGAAGTCAGGGTTGCAGTGGCCACAGAGGCGGCCTTCTTCGCGACGTCCGTGTTGCCACTTCCGCCGAGGCAGGCGGTGTCGCTGGCTTTGGGTCGCGCGTCTGCGTTGCTGAGCGGCGCTCGGCTGGACGTGCAGAGCGTGAGCATGGCGGTTCCTCGCTGGAGCGACTTCTTGCTGCTGCACCGCGTGCAAAGCGGCGACGAGTGGCAGGTGTCCGGCGCGTTGCAATCGATCGATGCGAGCTGGCTGAAGACTGCCGAGGTGGTTCTGGCGCCGCGCACGGCCAAGTCTCAGACCGTGACGGTGTGGACGAACGTGACACTGGTGGACGCGGTGTCGTCGCGATCCGTAGTGGTGGAGGTGTCGCACATGGTTCGGAGCATGCCGGACCCTCGGTCTCTGGTGTCGAGTGCGCTGCTGCAGCCGATCGTGGTGGAGAGCCGGGAGGACGAGGCGGCGCTGGTGTCGATGGTCGACTTGGACGTATTCGGCGTGTCGCTGGACAGCGCTGCGGTGTGGTCGGAGTACTGGTCCGTGGACGTGGAAATTCAGGGAC
>JAENGY010000181.1:16809-46274 GCA_018873745.1 Phytophthora aleatoria
AGCCGGGAGGACGAGGCGGCGCTGGTGTCGATGGTCGACTTGGACGTATTCGGCGCGTCGCTGGACAGCGCTGCGGTGTGGTCGGAGTACTGGTCCGTGCGCGTGGTCCTACGTGGCGTGGAATTGACTACTTCTATTATCCATGCGGCTGAGTCAGGAGTAGCGTTGAAGGTGGCTGTTCGAGGCGGTGGACGTTTAGTGGAGCTGGTTTCTCGAGAAATGACTCCTTGTGACCTATTTGTCAGTGATGGTGACGACGACAGTACTCGCGCGTTGGAGCTGCACCCGCAGAAAGCTTTTGCGGGCAATTTGAGCGGCACTATGGTGTTTACCTTTTCATCCAAGAATGCCTGGATGAAGTCAGTAGAGATAGCGCGTCCTCTACGGGTTTATTGGAAAGCAAATGCTGTGGACGAACCGGCGGCCAATGCGACCCAAGTCTTCGGCCCGTTCGAGTTGCAATCCGTGGTCTTCGAGTACGAGACGGTGTCGATATCTCCTCGGTCTTTGGTTGTCGTGGCATTTGAAAAAGTGTTGGAAGTGAACGTTCGTGCGGAGTTGGTATTTGAAAGTATCGACCTGAAGCTCCCAGAGTGGTCGGACTGGGTGCTGATGCATCGTAGTAGAGGAGATCACGAGTGGCTTGTTGGTGGTGCAGTTCATTCCTCGAATTCAAGCTGGGCGAAGCAGGCGGAGGTGGTACTAGCTCCGCAAGAGAGCGAAGTACAAGCTGTTACTTTGTTTGCGAATGTTTCATTCGTGGAGATTACTTCTGGAGATTTGGTGGTGGTGGTGATTGAACACACTGTTCGAGTAGTTGTTGACCCGAGACTGCTAGTGCACGCAGCTCTTAATGATGCTTTGGTGTTTGAGGCAGAGTATCAGACCTCCATAAGCCTGCCCACAGACCCAGTCGGGATAGTCGCGATGATTGAAGAGCGCAGTAACAGCTCAGCGTGGATCGTTGACGGTGAATTGAGGAACGTTCACTTCACAGGCATCAGAAACGTTACGGTTGACGGGCGTAACCTGACTCATCGAGGACCCTCGTACCGCAAGACGTTAACCATATCTCGACAGGACCTCATCAGTGGTAAAGCTGTATTGATTGCTCCAGCCGACGCCTTCTTCGGCGTGGTCGGTCTGTCGTTTGGCTATATTTTCACTGAAGCTACCACACTGATGAAGATTGAGGTAGAGATCCGAGTTTTGCTGTACTGGATGCCTGCCCCGAAGGAAGTCGAGCCTGTTTCGATGGAGCTAACGAGCGCTGAGAGCCGCAACGCAACAATATCGGGGGAAGTGCTGGACGGACTTATTTCAAGTGTGTTTGTGGATCCGGCGTACAGGAGAGACTTCCTGCTCTTTACTTCATCGACGCCACTGAACTTTACCGTGCAGCCGGACAAGTCTGACGGATATCAGCTTGTCCCAGCCAACCCGTATTTATCGGGCTTTGCAATGTTAAAGTTGAAAGCTGTTCTTCAAGATAAAAACATTCCAGTTGGAGAGACCTCTACTAGCCATCGTCACTTCGGAGCGCTTCCTAACGTCACGGTTGTAGTTACCGTCGATCTCTTCATAGCGCCAGCGGCTACGGTCCCATTAGTGAATGCCACCGTCGTGCGACCCACACCACCCGTTGGAACGGCAGTCGTGCTGTCAATCGGTGTCATATCGCTGCGGGACTTGGATGGGTCGGAAGACCTTTCCGTCGAGCTGACAGTGGGGGTCGAGTTGAATGCAGTGGCCGTCTTTTTCAACGGTCAGCTGCTGCACCCGGTGCCAGCCCCCGAGCTCGAAACCAGCATCAGCGACGACGAAACGGATTCGCCAGAGAAGCCGAACGAGATGCCATCGCGCGCTGTGTACGCGCTGCCAGTGCCGGTGTCCACCGAGGGAATCGTGGACGCCGAGGTCATGCTCATCGCAGTCGATACTCTGTTCACTGGCCGGTTCAACGTCTCCCTCACGGCGACGTCGCGTGAGCTTTACTTTACGAGCAAGTCAAATGCGACTATGGCTTCAGCGGTTCTTTCGGGCGAGGTGGGTTGGGTGACAGAGCCTTCTGTCTACTACGGCGAGCCGCTGGACTTTTGGCTCGAGGGACCAGAAGACACGGCCGTGTCCATTCCACTGAGCAGTGTTCGAGAAAGGCTGCTGGCAGACGTCCCATTGAATGTCTCTGACGATATAGAGTACGGTCAATGCCGTCTCGCGTGGGATACAGGTCGAGTCCAGGCGGTGTTTGTGGACGACGAGAGAATACAGGCACCTGTTTCATTAGGAGGCGGCTTCGGCTCACTGACGTTTGCAGAGCACCAGGCGATTGACTTCGGTGTATCAGAGAACTTGAGTGTGATTCCTCGACAAGGGTACTATGGCGAAGTGACTGTCTCGCTGTCAGTAGACGCGTACTCTCCAACGCTGAGCCAAGTGTATATGCTTTCGGGTGCGCTGCGAATATCGGTGGTGCCTGTTGCAGGTAGCCGCTTCTTCTCCGCGATGCCGAACGAGTCGGCACCGATCCACCTGGGATTCAACCGCGAACTGGACCTGGTAGTGAGCGAGGATGTCGCATCAAGTGCTCTGTACTGTCCGTACGCGGAGATGGTGTTTTTCCTTGTTGATGTGGACAATGCGGATGCTGTGGTGGAAGCCCAAGACCTCCCGTTCTGGAGATATGGCCATCCTTCTGTCGGTGGCGCTCTATGGACCCCCAACGCCGTGTTCGTCCTTGACGAGGGTAGTGAGAGTGTTAACAGCACGCTAAGTATTCTGCCTCCTCGAGACTATGTGGGTAGCTTGCCACTTACAATGCAGTCCGTGGCAACAACGAGCAGCTTCATTCCGTCTGAGCTGGTGACAAGTGAGACGGTCAGTGATGCTATAGACAGCACAACCCACGCGTGGCTGACGGTCTTGTCGACGTCTATCGTGGAGGTCGTATTGCCAACGCAGTGGAACCACGCTCAAGCGCCTCAGTTTGGCGTGGCGAATGCGAGCTCGAGAGTGTACGAGGACGAGTTGGGTGCGTTGTGGATCTCAGAGCTGTCGGTGGCCGAGCTGGATGCCACGGCTCCGGATATGAACGTTTCTTTAGAGGTACTACTACCACAGAACTGCAACCTGTCTGTGTCTGTGAACGGGTCGACGTTGTTGGAAAGTGGCAGTGAGACGTTGGACAACATGGTGTTTGCGGTGGTGCCTGTGTCTGTGGCTTCGAAGGCTGTGTACATCGCTGCTGGACCGAGTCATTCGACGCGCGTGGGAGCCTTTCTCCGTGCGTCTGTGTATGCGTTCAGCAGTTGGAACATGACGTCAGTTCCAGTGACGTTGGAGTTCTTGACCGTAGCAGAGAAGCCTTTGTTGTCTGTTGCGATGACGAACACGTCGATCAGTGAGGGTGGCGTGTTTTCTGGGACCATTTCGGTGGTGCCAACGAAGACTGATCTGTACTATCGTGTTCAAACGTTTTACCCATCGGCGTATATTGCTCCATTAACGAATTCCAGCACCAGTGCTAGCTGGTCTACAGGTGCCGATGGAGTCTCTGGTAATTTGCTGTCATCTTTCTCCACACAGTTGGGATCTGGTGTTGGCAGCTCTATGACGACTTCGTTGTCACTGGTACCGGTCTCGAAGATCTCTGGAAATCTGAGTGTGGATGTGGTGGTGGTGACTTCGACTGTGGACGTGGCCCAAGACTTGTTCGTATCTGACTGCTACCTTAATAGTTTGGACGTATTCGGGTGTCTTCCTTCTGCTCAGTGGAAGTCAATAGCCGTGACATCCCAGTCGATCCCTCTGGTGATTTATCCGGTGGCGGAAGCGCCGAGACTTGTCATGACTCCAGCCGTTCTTTCGATTACTGAGAATGGTGAGGCTTCTGTTACGCTGAACAATTGGACGCTTACAGACATCGACGGGTCTGAGAGCATGGACCTCCGATTACGATGCACGTCTATAGCGTGGCAAAAGGTGGTTGTCAACGGCATTGTAAGCAATATTTCTTCAGCGACAGGTGACTTAACTACAACCACTTTTGAGCTACTCCTTCTTGGCGTATACCGAAGTGACGGAAGCTCCGATCTGAGCGTACAATTGACCCCTCCGTCCTACTTCTCTGGGTCCATCGGTTGCAGCCTCGTGACACACGCGGTTGACCGCAGCGGCGCGTTCGTCTCGGAAGACACGTACGAGACGCCGTTGAGTGTGATAGTCATTGCCGAGGCGACGGTGCCTCTGGTGTCGATTGCGACGACAAGTTTCATGGCTGTGGAGGATGGTGTGGTGGTGTGTGACTCGGTGGCGGCGTCTCTGGTGGATGTGGATGGGTCGGAAGCGTTGTTCTTGGTCGTGGATCTCGGAGAGTACAAGCAGTACGTGACGTCAGTGACGTGGCGATCGGAATCGGCGGTTGTGGCGTTCTCGACGCAAGCGGACGGTGTGGTTCCTGCCATGGTATACGGCGGTCCGTCGCAGTGGATTGTGGCTGCTGGAGCTGGGCGTATGGAGATGCGTGGTAGTGTGGAGATCGGACTGGTAGCAGGGTACAGCGGAGATTTGCGCTTAAGTATCGGGAGTGTATCGGTTGAGAGGACCTATTTAGCGTCGACTGTGGCTTCGTATGTTGCTGTTGCACGCGCGTCTTCAATTGGAATTAGTGTTGCTGTCAGCCCGATATGCCACGTAGCTGATGTGGTATTGAGTCCAGTATCTGCAGTGACGAAGCCGCTAATTGCTGTTCCGATTCAAGTGATCGCTTCTACCATTGACACGGATGGCTCTGAGGTACTGGCGACACAAGTATCTGTTAATCGCTCGGCAGTATTTAGTCTCTATGGATCAAACTCGTCTGAGAATTGGCTCGTGGATACCGACACAGTCATGCTCCCTCCAGTATCGACACAGGACGTTTTCCGTCTGGATCAGACGTTTACAGTCGTCCCTCGGGCCGATTTCGTGGGCTTCTTTATGGTGAACGTAACGGTCAAGACGACGGAGCTGGCGACTGGCGAAACCAAGTTAACATCCAAGGTTACTACGGTTTTAGTGACTCCAGTCGACCCCGTTGTTCGAGTGAGCGCCGTATCCCGCGGATACTGGAATGAATTCCTTCAGCTGCCGTTCCAGAGACTGGATGTACACCAGGAAGATGCCAGTCGCGAACATCTACTGCTTTACGTGGAGAATAGGACTCAGGTCGCAGACGTTTACGCTGGTTTCAAGCGGTTAGTGCCAGTAACACTGGGCGCAGTGGATATCTACGTGGTTCCCTACACTCTAGGCGATGTGATTAGCGTACGTCCGCGTCAGTATTGGTATGGCTACATGAAACTATTCGCTATCGTGACGACCGTGGCGTTCGATCTCGTCTCGACGCCGAACCGAACCGCGTACCAATGCACCGGAGACGGAATCGTCATCATGGATTTACCCGTGACGATCCATCCGCGACCAGTCTCACCGTCGTACAGTCTTGCCACGTCTTCTGATGTTTCAGTGTCTGGGAAGCCTTTTTCACTGACTTTTAACGGTGTTCTCCCGTATGATGCATGGGGAGGTTCAACAGGAGTGATGGCGACTCAACTGGCACTCGCTCCTTTGAGTATCACGGACTCTTTATCGACAACTCGGTCTGTGGTGGTGAGTAAAGTCACTCTACGTGGAGTTGGAGCGTATGGAACGTACTCGACGAGTAATATCTCGGGTGATACACATCTTCACTTCACTGTCGATACGAAATCTACCTACACTGGGACGTTCTTAACGACGGTGATAACTAACACCACGGACGTCCTCAGACAGACGCTAGTGACCAATGTTTCTAACAGCAAAGTGCAGTTAATCGGAGAAGCCGAGCGAGGAATGCTGGGCTTTGGTAAAGCCATTCGAGTGTTTCAAGTTGGAGACAACCAGAACGTGACGTTCCGCCTGGCAGACTTTGGATTGATGAGTGAATTGACTGATCTGGTTAGTGCACAAGCGTTTATTGTCGAGAACGCTGTTGACGCTGTGGCTGTCGGATCGACGCAGTTAAGTGGGGAGACGGACTCGCAGTGGGGAGCTACGCTGAAGTTTGGAGATTTACGTTACGAACTTCACGGAACCAAGAGTCCTGCGTGCATAACTGGTGTTGAACCGTGTCTCCTTAACCGACTTGTGACGATATCACCCCGTAGATATGCAGCACAGACGTTCAACATGACAGTGAGGATCACATCCAGAGTCTCAGCTAACGACAATTCCTTTGGCTCCCTGTCGACTGTCACGACCATCGCAAGATGTCGAGTGGTGGTGGCGCCGGTACCGAATACCCCGTTACTGGTGTTGAACAGTACAGCAGTGACGACGCTGGAGGACGTGACTGCTGCGTTTATGGTCGTTGAGGCTTCTACACCCGATCGAGACGGATCCGAGGTGATTGAGGTGGAAATGAGCTTTGATCCCCTATATCTCGATGCAGTTCAAGTGGATGGAGTGGCCGTATCGCCCCCTACAGTTGCTGGCACTGTGGTGCTTATTCCTCGCAGTTCTGCAGTCTCTAACGCAGCAAATCGTGTCGTATCTCTTGTCCCTAGGCGTAATTTTGCCGGGAACTTCACGGCTCAAGTCGCTGTCACGAGCATCGAGCGATCAACAGGGGCGACCACTCGAGTCTCGACGACTGTAACTGTGAACGTCGTAGCCGTCGCCGACGCGCCAGTGCTTGGGATCGGCACGTCTGAGGTTCGTGTGAACCAGAACGTCCCTGGCGAGTTGACAATCACCTCAGTGGGTCTGACTGATGACGACAGCTCCGAGACGCTTCGTCTTGTGGTGATCGACTCAAGCGGAAGCGCTCTCAAGACTGTGGAAGTGATCGGGGGCGAGCAGTTCGTGAAGGACAGTACAGCCAGTAAATTCGTGCTGGCTTCGCTGCATCTCTCCACTCTAACGCTTCGATTCACTGCGATTGCGGCGTGGTTCGGCTCAGCACAGCTGCAGATCAACGCCGTATCCCGAGAGTCAAGTAATGGCAACGAGTTCACTACATCCGCTACTGTGACGCTTACGGTTTACCCAGTGGCTGATCCACCTACTCTAATGGTGGAGAACACGCGTGGCCAGTTAACTCAAGCGACTCGGATCGGTCTTGTGTCGGTGGGAATTCCAACCGAAGCGAAGATCAACGCGACGTCGATTACAGTGTATTTACTGCCCCGATCGAGTGACGCTATCGAAGTAAAGTGGCAGTCTCAAGTGCTGTCTTTAACTCTGGCAGATGTGTCGACGTCTGCGGTGTACAGACTCCCGTCCAACAGCACGTTACAGCAGCCTACGCTTACCGTAAGTACAACCAAATGGGTGAGCTCCGTAAGCTTCGAGATCGTGGCTGTGGCATCAATTAGCGCTTCTACAACGACGCAGCGGACGTCACAAGTTGTTACGGTGACATTTGGAGCGATTCAGCTATCGGCGACCAGTCTCAGCCTTACGGAAGGTGCATCGGGGGCGCTGACGCTAGTGATGCTCAGTGCGCCATTGAACCCCGTAACTGTAACTCTAACCAGTACTATAACCACTAAGGCAGTTACAGTACCCGCGACGGCCACGTTTACTGCTACAGACTGGAATGTTGCCAAGATTATTCAGATCCAAGCCGTGAATAACTTCCTAGAAGACGCGAATGCAGTCGCTACGATCACCGGAGCGACAGCGTCGACGGACGCTGTCTACTCGGGCTTCTCAATACCGACCGTAACTGTGGAGGTTCTTAACGATGACGTCTCCGGCTTTGCTGTCTACCAAGGAAGCTCAAAAACTACTGCTCCTGCGCTGGTTGTCGCTGAGGGACACGTCTTCACAGACACGTACAACATCGTACTGCAAGCACAGCCTACTGCGGACGTGTCTGTGGCATTCAGCACTTCTCTGGCGATTCTTCTGGTGTCTCCCACCAGTGTGACCTTCACGGCTGCGAACTGGAACGTCTCGAAAGCGATTACAGTGGCAGCAGACGACAATTTCGCAGTGGACGGCGATAGAACAGCGACGTTATCTGCTGCTGTGACGAGTACTGATCCGCTGTTCGCTACCAAGACGATCGCCAGTTTGAACGTCAAGATCGTCGAAACGAAGGACACGACGCCACCTCCGAAGCTCCTGGACGCCAAGTTCCTAGACACAGCTGTGGGTCTCACGATCACGTTTGACCGAGCGGTTGATCGCACGACGCTCACGACCGACAACTTCGCCTGCAGCGTTCTGTTTGACTTGCCGTCAGCGACGGATTCAACCAGTTACTGCGGCGCTTCTCCAGCGTGTACGTGGCAGACAGGGTCCACGTCGATCCGGTTCGTGTTCGGACAAGGCGTTAGAGTTGAACCGGGCAGTACGCTAACGTTACGGGGAAACCTGCTAAAATCCACCGCAGCAGCAGAGCTGGCTGCCCCGGCGACGACGGTGACGATCAGTGCGCCGGATAAACCGCCACACCCACAGGTGCTAGTGAGTGGAGCCGCTTCTCTCGGTATGTGCGACGACCTCGTATTAGATGGCTCCAGTTCTTCGGGATCAGGCGGTCGCCCCATGACGTACACGTGGATGCTGGTCAACACGACAAGCGTGACTTCTACTTCTCTCGACGCCGTCACAGCTCTACTCACGTCCGCTACGACCACAAGCAACGCCACGATAAAGATCCCTGCGTCTGTACTCGAAGCGGATGGGACGTACTCGTTCATCCTTCTAGCCAAGAACTTTTTCGGGAAAACTGGTAACTCGAACGAGATCCTCGTCAGGAAATCGGGCCTGGCTCTTCCGTCTGTGGCCATCAAAGGTGGCAACCTACAAGGAGCTTACCGCGCCAACGAACTGGTGATCACGGCTTCTGCCAGCTACCCGTCTTGCTCTGGACCTGTTACAACGGATACGGATGCTGCAGTATCAACCGGTGTGGACATGACGTTCACGTGGCTTCAAGTGGCTGGAGATCTGACCGCTACGCAGTTCAAATCGACCAGTCCGAACCCGCGTATCCTCAAACTACCAGCTAGAACGCTGACCGTGGGGGTGAGCTACGTGTTCCGGCTTGTAGCGGCCATGACATCCAACCTTAAGGTCAATAACAGCGCCGACGTACAGGTTGGCGTCGCGCGTACAGACTTGACGGCGATGATATCGGCAGGGAACAGATCCATCGGCGTGGAGCAGGACTTGGCGCTGGATGCGTCGCTGTCCGTCGACCCGGACGACGTTCAAAACTCTGTATCGATGCAGTACTCGTGGACGTGCTGGACGCTAAACGCATCGACTCAAGTGTATGATGTGGCATGCTTGACTGCCACTGGAGAGAGGTTAACGCTCGATACACAGGCGAAGATCACAGTGGCTGCCAGTACAGTGAACCCCAATACGGTGTACAAGTTTGCTCTAACCGTATCCAAAGACACTCGATCCAGCAGCACTAGTGTCTTTATAATCATGACGCCTGGATCTCCGCCTAAGGTTTCAATCGACGCGTTAGGCTCCGCCAAGGTGAACTCGAATGACCGAGTGATTCTCAAGGGAAAAGTAGCGTCAAAGCTACCAGTTACCAAGACAGAATGGACGATTGTGGGGGCCTCGGACGCGACGATGAGCTCCGTCTTCGCCGTCCCTCGAGGACGCCTGATGATGCTTGTAAGCGAGGGAAAACTGACTCCTGGAGTCTCGTACAAGTTCCAGCTTAACGCTACCGATTCCAGTGGACAGACAGGTTCCGCTACCATTACAGTCGTGGCCAACTCGCCTCCTAGTAGCGGGTCTCTAAGTGTTACACCGGCAGTGGGTTACGCTCTGGAAGACAAGTTCTCTGTCCATGTAAGCGACTGGGTCGACGAGGACTTGCCGCTGAAGTACACATTCAAGTACATCAAAGGTGCGACGTACTCAGGAGAGAATGAGATCGCGCTGGGGGCGTCTACACCGGACGCGCTCTTTCTATCGCAGCTTGGACTGGGAGGAGGAGACAACAACACCGTCACGCTCGTAGTGTACGTTCAAGACGCGCTGGGGGCAACGACTCGAGTGACGAAGGAGATCCAGGTCAAGCCGATGGTGGTGGCTGCAGCGAACCAGGCGGCGTATCTGGCCAACAAGACGAACGCAGTACTGGCCGAGGCCTTGACGGGAGACCCAGGGAAGGTGCTTAACACGATCAATGCGCTCGCAGACATGGTCAACGGGAAGGAGGAGACAGCGAACGGAACTACCGGGAATGTGTCGACTCCTGCTACAACACTGAAGAGCTGTCCGACTTCCAGCTATGTGGAGTGTGGCGGGAAGGGAAGCTGCGTGCGAGAGCCTACAGGATGCTTAGCTTCGAACGTGGACTGCATTGTGACGTGCGTGTGTACTAGCGGGTATTACGGCGACAACTGTGCGCTGGACGAAGCGGCGATGACAGCGAAGAGTGCGGCGTTGGGGACGCTTCTCGGTGCGATGACGAAGGCATCGGCGTCCGTGGATGTTACAGATGTGGGCGCGTTGGAACAGCAGGCAGCCAGTGTAGTGACACTGACCAAGAGCGCCACGATTCTTGACTCGAATTCGCAGAAACTGGTGCTGAACGTCATGGACAACATCTTAGCTGCACCCGTGCTCACGCCTGCAGCGACGACGGCGGTGGCGAACACCATCTCGAACCTTCTAGAGGTCGACAATTCCGGCAAGAAAACGACAACTCCAGCGGCGACTACAACGACCCCGACGGCTACAACCAAGAGCCCCCCAACCCCGACTCCGACAGTCACTACAAAGAACCCAACGCCGACTCCTACAGCCACTACGAAGAGCCCAACGCCGACGCCTACAGCAACGACGAAGACGCCGTCGAAGAGTCGACGATTGGCCGATTCCAGTAGTGATTCCAGCAGTGATACGGACTCTACGGTGGGTGGTAGCGACAGTGGGTCCTCCGTTGGAGCTGGATCAGCAACGACGGACGGAAGCGCTGGCAGCACATCGAGTTCCAGTGGTAGCACGAGTAATTCCGACGCGTTTGCAGCCGAGAAAGTGCACGTTGCCCACGTTGCCAGCACGATCGGGAAGCTGCAGACAGCCATGCTTTCGTCTGCCGTTGCTGGCGAAGATCCGATCACGCTGGTGACCAAGAACTTCCGACTCGTAGGAGCTCGCGATACGGCGTCTCAATTCTCCAAAGGACGGACAGTTCAACTCCCTCTCAGTGCCGCTCAGATCGCAGCCAATTACACGCCAGCGTCGACCACATTCCCGACGGATTTCGCCACGTATCTGAAGAGCTGGACGAACGGCAGTGCGAGCAGTTCTGGAGCGGAAGAAGCGAACGAAGAGGAAGACCCGATCGTGGACTTCCAGTCCAATGTCTTCGCTAAAAACCCGTACGCGTTCGATAACACGTCGATTAACTCGCGTGTTATGACAGTTAAAGTGAGGAGCAACGGCCAGGAGGTCGCAGTTCACGGTCTGGAGACGCCCTTCCGCTTGCTCATGAGGAACCTCGTGCCGATCAAGTTGCTAGTTAACGATACTACTGGGAATACGACGTCGACTAGTGGGAGCGCCAGTAACTATACAGCGCGTGGACAGCGCTACACGTTCTACTGCCTGGAGGGTACGATAGATGTCAAGTATTTCAACTGTACGGACATCGAGGAGCCCATGACCGTGCAGTGCAACGGCTCCAGCTACGCCGGTGAAGCTACGTGTCCTGTACGTCAGCCGTCGTGTACGTATTGGGACACAACGACCGGGACATGGTCGTCCGAAGGCTGTCAAGCTGTCGGAACCACAGACGACGGCCTGTATACAGTCTGCGAGTGCACGCATCTGACCGATTTCTCGTCTGAAGTTACGCAGTCGTTGAGTCTAGTGACGGAGCACTTCATGAACGTAGTAACCCACGAGGTTACGGTCGAGGACGTGGAGGAGAACTTGCTCCTTATCCTGACTATGACTGGGTTCTTCCTCTTCTACGTCGTGGCCGTCTTCTACGTGAATCGCTGGGACTATCGAGACCGCCGTAAGGCCATGCGAGCTACCCGCCAGATGAAGAGAGGCTCTGCGCCTCCCGATAAGCTCAAGCTGCGGTCGCTCTTCCAGGAACCAGAGTACTTGCAAGCCAAGGACTGGCGCTCCAAGCTGCGCGCTGTGGTCGTCGGCTTTGGACGCGGACTGAAGCAGCACCACAAGCTGCTGTCCATCGTGTTCAAGTACAACGAGAGCTTCTCTCGCGCGCAGCGGCTGACGGTCGTCTTCACGCTCGTTGCCAGTCACATGTTTGTCAACGCGCTGCTGTATCAGCTCAAGAAAGGGCCCAAGAGCCTCGGATCGTCCGTTGTTTCGGCGGTAATTACAACCGTGTGTCTGCTCCCCGTGGGTTTTGTGCTCATGATGATGTTCAAGAAGGCTGGGCGGATGCAGCAGTATCTCATTCGCTACCAGGTAGAAGACGACGCTGGGAACGTCGTGGAAGTGGAGACAGACGCCTACGGACGCGCGAAAGAGTATTCTCCAGCTGAACAGCTCTCCATGGACCTGGCAGCTCTTGCGCGTGGCGTCGATATGAGCGCGTTACGACTAGTACACGACAAGTTGAAGCAGCGAGAAGACGGCACGAGACGAGATCAACTGGAGACACGAAGCGGCCAAGTGTGTCGAGGTATCTTCCTGGCGCTGTACAACCGGGACGCAGACGTGAAGCCTCCAGAACACCACGAAGGAGACGCCAGTGACGACCCACTAGCTGGCGTTCTGGTGCAGATCAAGTTGCATCTACGGGAGCAGAAGTCTCAGCCGCACAGCGAGGATACCCACAAACACAGTCGACTGCTGAGCGCCTTACCGTTTCGACGGAACTCTCAGACAGAAGCAGAGACTCAAGCCGCGTCGGTAGGTGGAACGATGCCGCCTGCAGCCCCCGTTCAGCTGGATATGACGCGAATCGATGAGGAAGACGAAGCGATGGAAGCGATGGAAGCGACAGCGCGTAAGACGCTCGCGATGAGTCAATTGTGCGCAATGTTGAAGCGTCAAGGTGGCGAAGCGCTCGTCAACAGTATGCTCAAATTCGACCCGCTTTTGGTCTCCGCATCGTCTGCTGCGTCGATCGCTGGCATCTGTGACCGTCTGGACGTTCTCGAAGAAGAAGAAGAGGAGGAAGAAGACGATACGGACGAGAACTCACGCCCGCAAACCCGAGAAGAAGACGAAGAAACGAAGGCGGTGCTGGCGTTGCAAGCGTGGCTCGTCAAGTGCAACGAATCCTGCGCGGCGCAGCAGACGAACGCGCGCGTGATCGTGGCCAAGGCGCAGGCAGAACTGGAGCGTACGGAGACGCAACTCAAGAAACTACGCGACGCCATCGGCAACGAGTTCGACCGCCGCATGTCTGAAGCCATGGCGCTCGAACTCAACGGACCGAACGCTAACGATCTCCTCGTCAAGACGCGACAGAGCGTGCGTCGTGTGTCCCGTCGACCGTCAAACATCCAGAAGGCAGAAGCAAGCGTACGAGAGGATAAACGCCGCATCACAGTGACCATCAAGAAGGACACACAGGCCGTTCTCAAGGCCAACCAAGCGCAACTCGCGGAGAAGCGCAAGGCCATCAAGAAGGCGAAACGTGCAGCCGCAACGGAGCAGCGTCGACTGAAGCGAGAGCGCAAGCATGAACAGGACAAGGTACTCGAAGGACTCCGCGGAATCGCACGACTCAAGAAGCGTCTGCGGCTGTACGTGGAGGCTCGAGAGGAGCGCAAGATCGTGGCGCTCCCGCTTCACGAGCGCCAGGCGTATCTGACCGAGAAGGAGCAGCTCAAGAAGATCCGACGCACGTCCAGACTACTGTACAACGCCTTCTTGAGACGCCAGCCGGCGCAGCAGTCCAAGCCGCTGCTGCCCGAGTGGGTCGTGTACTTCTCGTACACGATCTGCGCTGTCTGGAGCGCCTGGTGCGTCTACTTCGTGCTCATGTTCGCCTTTACTATCGGCCAAGTGGAGGCGCAGCTATGGGTGACGTCTCTGCTCTCGGGTTTGGCGCTTACGTACGTGATCTCGGACCCGCTCAAGCTCTTCTTCCGTATGGGACTTATGCCCATTATCGCGACTGGAATCCTGGCCAACTCGGGCTTCTTTAGCGCTCTCAGCTCGGAACCGATGGCGTTAGGAGCGGCTGTCGTCGCGGCGGGTGCCGGTGGCATGGCTGGGTACGTGGCCAAGCATCGCGCAGAGAGCCGGGAACGTCGCAACCAGCGCAGACTTACCAAGGCCAGCTCAAGGAAACTGGTGCCGGTGAGTACTGCTGAAGAGGAGAACAGTGCGGTGGAACAAGCTGCTCAAGCAGACGCAGTGGTGGCGCTTGGACGAGTGGACGCGAACGACAGCGGAGACGAGAGCGAAGGAGACACGGAGAGGAAGAAGGACTCGTATACTGACATCACACGGCTTAGCGTACGCGACAGTGTGTTCAACGAAGCTTCACGCGATGTCCCCAAGCTTGCAGTCAAGAAAGGACCGCCCGTACAGATGCTGCGGTCGAGTGAGGCGGTCAAAGCTGAGCCTCCGATTGTGACGGACAGCGTGTCAGTGGCGCCGGTGGCTCCTACGCGCGAGTGCGTCTGCGGTATGAAGGTGTTGGAGACGCAGTGGACTGAGCACGAGACGGCGCGCTGTTCGCTCCGCATCGTAACGTGCCGTGCTGGATGCGGGAGGTCCATGATGGCCCGAGGACGCGACGCGCACGAGCGCAGCCACTGCCGCCTGATCATGTGTGAATGTGGCAAGATGGTGCTGACGCCGTCACTGGAGCTGCATCGCGCGCACGAATGCACCGCCGTGGCTTCCGACGACCGCGTGTTGTCACCTAGAGTAGTTCCAGCAGACCGGGACCCGGTCGTACCGTGCAGACTACCTGGTTGCGCCACAAGTATGCGCGCGTCTCGACGTCTAGAGCACGAGCATCATGACTGCTCGTTCAGACTTGTCCTGTGTCGGCGCTGCGGCGTCGAGAAACCCGCTGAAGAGATGGATACGCATCTGTCCCGTGAGTGTACGCAACGCCGGCAGTCTCCACTGACGCTGTGTGCGTGTGGGAAGATGGTGAGACGAGACTCGATGGAGAGCCATGAGAAGAACGAATGCAGTCAAAGAGAAGCAGCGAGTGACGGGCCTGTACGGAGAGTATCGTCTCCGCCCGTTCTGGTGACTTGTAGGCTGCCGGGCTGTACTGCTCGCATGGTGGAGGCGCTACGAGAGAGTCATGAACGCGACTGCAGCTTCCGTCTTGTCACGTGCCCGCGATGCTCGACTGAGCGGTCTGCAGCGGACATGGAGCAGCATTTAACGAGCTGTGCGCAACGAAGACAGTCTCAACTGAGTCTGTGTGGCTGTGGTAAACTCGTGATGAAAGGAGCTGCGCACAGCTGTACAACTACCGGTAGTGATTCAGCTCCAACGCAGCCTCAGCCACTGCTTGTGGCCTGTCGACTCTCTGGATGCAACGCACGGATGCGAGCGGCACTTCGCGAGGCTCACGAACGTCACGAATGCGCTTTCCGTATGGCCACATGCCGGTGCGGGGTGGAGCGCCATGCAGCAGACATGGAGACGCACCTGGCCGACGAATGCGCTCTACAACGTGCTCAGCAGTCCGTACAGCGGTCCATGAGTGCGTTCGCACCCCCTAGTGTCGTCGTGCCTAAGCTCAACAAGAAATCCAGCCGAGGTCCTCCCAGTCCGAACAAGAAGACTACCAAGCCACCAGCGATCTCTACTGTTATCGATATTCAAGACGAGTCGACCCACAAGTCTGGAGGTTCTCCACCTAGGGGTTCCCCTGCAAGAGTGAGCCCAACAGCCAGTGTTCTACCGGGAAGGGTACAGTCGACGGAGGAAGCTTTGAAGGTCGCTCGAATGCGCGAGAAAGTGCTCGCTCGGCGAGAACCACCAACAGCATCGCGAGCCTCTAGATCCCGGTCAGTTGCAGTGTCCCCGACTAGTCGATCTCACGTGAAGCCTCAGCTTTCACCGCCTCGAGGACGACCGGTTGGGTCATTGTTTTCCGGACAGGAGACATCGACAGTCCAAGAAGTGACGGAAAACATGGAAATCTCGCCCCTCAGACGCAAAATGATGGCCGAGCACGGAGGCCCACCGGCTCCTACAGCGAGAGTTGTGCCGTCTCCAAGAGAAGATGAAGTGGCAGCAGCAATAGCAGGTGGCCCTCCACAGGAGGCCCCACCGACGAGTACAGTTGAGCCAGCTCCGGTTACCCAGTTTACGCTGGAGGAAGAACTTGAGGCCGCCGAGACAAAGATGAAACCTCCTGCCCCTCGCAGTAGGAAGGGTTCACCAAAGTCCAGAACTTCATAGTTGCTGATGCGCAAAGCTGGATTCATCAATGATTTTTACATGTTAAACTACCCTGAAATTTACTTCCTTCAAGTCTTTAGGAACTAGGGCTTCGGGAGGTTGGGATAGGATAAAGCAAACACCTTGCGGTGAACATTTTAGGCACGAAAAACGAACACACCACACATGGGTTAAGAGGAATATAGTTTAATGATTGGAAAGTGCTTGATAAAACACGCACACGCTCCAGCGGTTGCATTACGCTACCGGGGGGGGGGGTTCGGAGCACACAGCTCATTCGTCGTGTCAGGTCTGAGTGTAATTGACGTTCGAGGAGTAGAAGTGAGTTTTTTACCTTGATACTCAGTCACCCGACTTCCTTGTATAGCGACCACCATGCGAACGTGATCCGGCGTGATTAAGTCGGCAAAACTACCCATAGCGAGCAGTGTATCTCGTATTTTGTACAGTCAGTGAGTTTAACCTCGCGGACCCGGCTCTCGTTTCCTCGAACCTTGACCGCTTTAGATTTTCCCACACTCTGCACTGCAACACGCGGGTCGTTCGTAAAGCGCTGGCCCTCTCCCATGAACCGGATCTCCTCGTCCGTAAATTCAGTACAATCCACGGCGCGACTTCCGAGCTCTTTAAGTCTCTCCAGCACATTATGTTTGTTTTTCTCTCTGCGGGCCCGGGCCTCGGCGCGCCTTTTCTCAAGGCGGTTCTCCCGCTCCAAGGAGTTTTCACTAGCTCGCTGATTACGTCGCAGCAGATTGCGCCCTTCAGCGTTGGCTCTGGCGTGCTCAAATCTGCGCTCTCGCAGCAACGGGGTCTCGCTTGCTCGTCTAAGCCGCCGCTTTGTGCTTCGGCCACCTGATCCTCCTTCTTCCATGGCTAGTATGGTAGTGCCTCATCGTTAGAGAAGCACCATCGAGCCACACACCGTCAATCAGATCTCTCACAGTCAATCAAGTTGCCACTAACCCGCTCTTGAAGTAGTTATTCTATAGGAAGCATCTATATCCACTCGCAGGCACACCCACCATCGCGGTCAATCGAGTCGCCGTCCCTCACGCCTGTATATTTAAGTAATTTGTTACTATTGAAATAATTGGTGACAAAACGAGTTTTGTTGCTGTAAGAAAGATGGAAGTACGTCGTATCCAGTTTTAGAAATATAAAATAAAAGATGTTCCGTTAGTTGTTCTGCCACTCATGACGCAAATGATAGTCGTTTCCTCACGGACGCAAGTTCGCGCGCGCAATTGCAGACTGTCAGCTATATTCTCAGGTATATTCTCAGGTCGCGCAAAGAAGCTCTCAGTGAACAGCAACTTACTACAGATAAACCTTCCTTACCTAATACAGCTCGTGAAACAACTTTTGATCAAGTATAGCATGTTAAGGCGGTTAGTGTGGCTCACATTTATGAAAATTAGCTAAATAAGAGCGAAATATTTCGATTCTGGAAATATCGAGAAATATCTGTTGATATGCCAGACGATCCCAAGGGCCCTTTTAGATGTTTATTTCGAATGAAAAGTGCTTAGAATGGATAGACACGTAGTTTCATGTACTATCGTATCTATGAGCATACCTAATTCCCACCAAAACCTTCGTTTTTGACCTCAACAGGCCGTTTTTTTCTATCATCAGAATGTATCAAGTTTCAAGTTAGACAGTATTATCAAGGTTCAATACAAACAACAAGTCTACAAGTGCTGTGGGACCAAATTGTATTAAGTACCATAAGATATCACGATGTACAAGCTCATCTGAGACAGGTTCATCTGTACCAGAAGTTCGGGACAGAACCTCGCCTAGTTACTATCAGTAAAGGTGAAACTCGCTGGTACTGGCAATCCCTGATATTGCAACCTTGACACGACTCTGTCTGCAAACGCTACTGGTGTGATGGCTACACCTGCAACTTGTAGCGATATACCAGTAAGGACCACCCCACCGAATTAATCCTTGTTGGGCTGTCCCCTACAGCACTAAAGCGCTTCCTATCCCAGAAAAAGAATAGTATAAACACACAAATAGAAGCCACCCCAGTAATCCATGGATGTAGTAGTATTTGTGTGATTTTTAATATTCCAGTACTACACCTTTGCCAATCCTAGTTCGCGGTAGTGTAAACCGAAATGGACTGCAGTAACCGAAGTAGCATCCGACTTTCAGAAAATAAATTACGAATTTAGGATTTAGAGCAATGTGGATTTAGTGGAATGCACTGGACAGTAGCGCACTCTCCAATCTCTCCACCAGCCATGGGCAAGGACCCAAAGCACGGGCTCGCCGCACCCAAGCGGGTTCTGAGCGCGCACGAAGAAGGACGAGACTGGGAGCTTGTTGCCAGCTGCAACGATATCCCGCCTACCACGGCCCGCAATATCGTCCAGCGTGGGACCAGCGACGTTAAGAAGCGAGGAGGCGCTCGTGCAGCGTGCACCAAGCTCACGCCGGAGATGGAGGAGTTGCTTGTCGAGTATTGTTATTGTCTTGGACAATGCCCCTGCCCACAACCAGACGGAGGACCTTGTACAGGTTATAGTGACCTGGAGCTGCCGAGGTTGGGACCTTACTCACTCACCCATGTGCAACCCTATCGAGGGTAAGATGCACTTGACAATGGACGGAGCTCATTTTTCTAACTCTATCACTGCGTGCTTGTTATTGTTACAGGTTGTTTTAGCGTTCTTAAAGCACGTATCAAGAACTTTCTTTCTCTAAGTCACGATGTGATGCTGGACGCGCCAAACGGTCAAAAAGACAGAGCTGCGGATGCAGCTTCTTGAGAGGGCGGCAGAACGCTGCATTACCTGCATCGACCTCCGTCTTGATAATAGAATGACCCGCCACTGCGCGCTATCAGTAGCTGCTGCCATTCGAAGCGAGCCCAAGAGCTAAAGTACCTAGGTGGTGGTTTGCAGTGAATTAAATCCACATTGGTCTGCACTGTTTTTTCCCTCTAAAATTCATTTTTTTAAATTTTTTTCCCACTAATCCATTTTGGTTTACACCACCGCGAACTAGAATTGGCAAATGTGTAGTATTGTGATCGGCACCCCGAATGTCTAATCGATTTGTAAATCGTATGGGATTATGGCTTATTTAGACTTCAAATCCTTTTTTTTAAAATCTTATCTGGTCTCCTATTTAGATTCCCAGTCTCTATTTTATATTCTGGTGATTAGCAAACAGAACCGTATGCGTAATCGGACTCGGAACCGCTTTGTAAGTAAATAAGCCGGAATGTCCCTTTCAAACTCGACATTACGAGCTTATTCGGCTATATAAATCTAGCGAACTAGCCGTGCGTCTAGCCTCCAGCATGGCTAGGTGAATCGTAAGTGACCGCCAAGAACTATTAGCAGGCATACATAAATATGGCATATCCTGTTATTTCTGGCAAATGCGCCAACTCCGGACAACAAAGTTCGACGACAAGAGTATCCGAGCCAAACTTGGAGACAACACGATCATCGAGACGGAGCTCGAGGCCTTACCGCTAGACATCACGATGTCAGGTATACACGAAGCGTACAAGTGCGTCGCTGTTGTGTACGCGATCCCCGACGTATTTGACTGCATCCTCGGAATCCCATTCTCTGAGGCCATGCAGCCTCAGAGTGATTGGAGAAGTCGACGGATTGAAGGAACTGGAATCAAGACTCTGCGCCGGGAACGAACAGGCAAGGCCTACGGGCCGATCGAGGAAGGCAGACCGGTGATTGCCTCCAGACTTCGAAGATCTGTCGAGGCGAAAGGCCATTCGTCGAAAAGACCGGATCCCCGTCGAGGCGTCGCGCTGGAAACGGATGTGGCGTCCGCAACCGGACCTACTCGTGACGTAGCGCACGAAGAACCCCCAAGCCTTGTTCGCGAACAACGGAAAACGCGCCAACCGGCAAGTGTACGATAGCGAATGGTGGCAAGAAGCCATCGGGGCGCAAGGTTACTGCAGTAGAAGCAGATGATAGCAGCAGTACCCGTGGGAAGGACAGCGTCGTGGAGAAGATGTTCACGGTGGGGGTCGTAGACGAGAGTGGTGTGCATACGAAGTACATCACGCGAAAAAAACTTCGGAAGTTCCTGAGAATCAAGACCATGAACCCGCCTTCATGTTGGTGCTGATGAACGAGACGATCAAGCAAGTCGCACGTTCACTGCAACGGCGCGACCAACTTGACAACGTTGGAACCGCGAAAGCACAACGCCATCTGGAGACAGCCTGGGATACGTTTCGTAACAACTCGGCTTTCGATCTACTCGTGGAGTACAAGGACAATGTGTTTCGTCCCGAACACCCGGAAGGACTAACAGAGAAGCGAGATATCGAACACCGGATCGACGTGAAGGACGCAAACCTTGCGATGTATCGGCAGCAATGGCGACAGTCACCGGAACAGCAGCGTGAAATCATACGCTGGGTTGAAGACACGGTGAAGAAGAAGCTGATTCGGTCCAGCATCAGTCCACATGCTGCTCCGACGTTCTGTATGCGGAAACCAGTCGGTTGGAGGATCGTATACGACTACCGATATTTGAACTCCAATACAGTGCGCCAGAGTATCCCAATGACCCGAAAGGAAGTCATCTTGGACGCGATGTCGGGAGCGTACTGGTTCTCTACGATGGACCTGATATCCGCGTACTACCAAGTGCGCATGCGCGGGGAAGACGTCAAGTTCACCGCGTTCTAGACACCGAATGGACTTTGGGAGTATCTTGTATGACCCATGGAAGTCTGTAACTCGCCGGCGACGATGCATCGGCTGGCATCAAAGCTCTTCCGAGGCCTGAAGAATACGAAGTCGTTTTACGACGACATATACATCTCCACGGAGTCGCGTAACATCGAAGATCATCTTGGATCATTGGACAAGACCCTGGATATCCTGCGTGACAACAAGCTGTGCGTCAAGATGTCCAAGCGCGACTTCTGTGCGGAGGAGATTCCATGTCTTGATGACTTCGTGGGACCCCGACAAGGTGCAGACGATCAAGGACTGGCCGGTACCACGGACCCAAGACAAGCTTCACAGCTTGCTAGGCTTAACTGGCTACGTTCAGCGTTTCTGCCCGGAGTACGCGTTACTGACAGCTACCATGTTTACTCTTCTGAAAAAGAAGGACAACCGCAACGCGAAGATCCACTTCAACGATGAGCAGTTGAAGAACTTTAAGGAGTTGACGAGACGGTTGTGTAATCCACCGGTGTTGCATCTACCATATTTCAGCCAGCCCATGCATCTCCGTACGGATGCTAGCAAGTTTGCGGTCGGCGGTGTGCTATTCCAAGTCGTTGATGGTGTAGAGCGTTCCATCGCGTACACTAGTCGGAAGATAAAATTGGCGGGGCTCGACTACCCGACGCAGTAGCAAGAGCTCTTAGCCATCGTCCATGCGCTCGCAGCCTTTCGGATCTACTCTTGGACAACCCCCCGATTGTCGAAACCGATCAGAAGAGTCTTGAAGGTCTGTTTCACGCAAAAGATGGCTACCCGTCGACTGGCACGCTGGTACGATATCCTCGCGGAGTATCAACCGACGTTCTCGTTTCTCCCGGGGACGAAGAATGGAATAGATGGCGCGTTAAGTCGGAGACACGATCTTCAACCGGAGACGAAGCTCTTTCACGACTTGAGCGTGACAAGTTTCGACGACACATCGTTCCGTTTGGTGATGAGTGAAGTGACCACTGACACCGAGCTGATCACGGACCTTGAGAAGGGGAAGGCGATGAAGCGTGACGCGCAAGAAGGTTTTGCTGCAATCAAGCGACGAACCGCGAACTTGAATACGAAAGTCAAGTCTCAGCATCTCAAGAAGTACCGCTGCTATTCCACAGTCAATGGCTTGCTCTGGTATCAATCTCCATCGGACGACGTACCGCGTGCTGTAGTGCCCAACGATGTGAGGTTGCGGCAAGCAATCATCGGCGAGTGCCATGACTCAAACTACGGCGGTCATCCGGGTGCAGAACGTACGTACTTAGCTCTCGCGCGATGTTTTTTTGGTCCAAGATGTTGAAGTCCGTCCAGAAGTTCATCGCCGACTGTGAGCCTTGTCGACGGAACAAGCCTTGGCTTACCAAGCCACCCGGTCTTCTTGAACCTTTACAGATACTGGACGAATGGTGGCGATCAATCTCCATGGACTTTATCACAGGCTTGCCACGCACCAATAGTGATGTAGACTCCATCTGGGTCCTCGTTGACAGACTAGCGAAGCGATGCCATTTTGTGCCGACTACGAAAAAGGTGCACGCCGAAGGCGTTACTTGCCTCTTTATCGACCACATCTGGAAGCTTCATGGTATGCCCACTAGCATCGTTCCGATCGCGACAGAAAGTTCGTATCAGCACTTTGGCAGCACGTGTTCAAGTTCATCGGAACAAAACTCAGCATGACAGTTGCCCATCGTGCTCAAGGCTACGGTCAAACCGAGCGGATGATTCGAACACTCAAAGAATACCTCCTGTGCTATGTTGGACCCCTCCAAGATGACTGGGATGCCCATCTTGCCAACGCTGAGTTTGCTGTGAACTCGACCCTGAACAACAGCATCAATATGGCATTTTTCAGGGCGGATCTCGGTTACATTCCGCTCAACCCCTTGCAGTTTGCTGTGGAGAAGTTGGGCAATGTACCAGTATGTCGGCGTGGAGCAGCTTTCCATGAACGTCAAGCAGCTATTCTCCTGCGATGTCATGACGCTCTAGCAAAACCACAGGAGCGAATGCGTGACATCTACGATCGCAATCATGAGGAGCAAGTCTTTCACGTTAGTGATCGCGTGTACTTAATTATCAAACATTTGGATCGCAAGCATACCGGATTACCCAACTCGACCAAGTTCGAACCGAAGTGGATGAGACCGTAAACTGTCGTTCGGAAGGCGCACAATCACGCGTACGAGCTAAACATTGAAGCTGGCAACAAGCTTCACCCTGTGTTCAACACGGGCTCGATGAAACCGTACAAAGCGGATGGAAGCGTTGGACAGCTTGTCAAACGGTTGCTCTGCAAGCGCAGTCGCAAACAGCGCACCCAATTTCTTGTGGAGTGGGTGGGCGAAGCGGAACCTACGTGGGAGCCTGTCGAAAACTTGGGACCAATTCCAGACATGATTGCAGAGTTTAAGGAACAAGATGAAGGAAAAAAGAAAGAGATACTACAAGCTCAAAGGGAGGGGGGGGGGTTAAACGCCTACTGTATTCCCGACTACATCCCCTAGAATCGCTGCTGCTTCGCTATCTCACGCCTCTCGCGTTTCTTCTGAGTCCTCGACTTACGCTTGCCATGGCGACACAAGCATCCCGGCATTAGAGCCACTCGACTCAACCACTTGATGCGACTGAGCCATTTGAAATTAGAGAGCGGTTCGAGCACCACGGGTGGATAGATCTTCGTTGTCGTAGTAATTGTCCAATACCATGATTTCTTTGTCAGGTCCTTCAACAACAATAACGAAACAATGACCAATACCGTCCTGCCCAGCGCTTGCCAGATACGTTGCTGGGTCCAGAGCTCGAATAAATTCCCTAAGTTTGTTACTGTGGCGTACGAACAACCAAGCACGTTCCGCTGAATCACGTCACAATCGAGTGGTACGCTTTCACCCTGGAGTTTCTTAAAGAATTGAGTTTCATCTTCACGCGACGTGCCATACTTGATAGCGGCTGGGCGCGTACGTTCGAAGTCATTCCACATCCTCATCATTTCCAGGTTCTGATGGCCAAGATGGTAAAGCGCAGCCCGCAATGCGTACACGAAACATTTGCCAGGGTTAGACGCCGTATCGCGATCAAATTATTGGCTGCTGTACTGCATGAAAGGGTGTTCACTACCGGAAGCCTTCCACTCATCCACCTGCGCTATCATTCCTGGAACCTTGTCGATTAGGACTTCCATCCAAACCCAGCTCAGTTGTAGCGGTCGACCCTGCCACTGTACCAAGTAACAGCGATGAGGCACTTCACCGTGGGATCATGTAAGCGTACGATATCGGTCTCTCGACTGTAGCCCCAAGGTGTCGTTGAATTATAGTGATTACGACGATTTGTCATAGCTACATCAGAACCAGATAGAGCTGAAGCGAGCGGCACCGCTGGCGTTGATTCCACAGGGGCCACGTTGGGCGGTACTTCGCACACAGGAACCGGGGAAGCCGAAGCGGATGGCACCGCAAGCGAGACTACAGGAGCAGGCGACGTGGACGGCACCACAGGAGTCCGAGCTAAAACAGGCACAACACGTAGGAAATCAGTGGCAGGGCTCCAGCCAAGCAAACGATCCAGCAGCTCTTCATCGGATTCATGCACCTTCTCAGACGCTGCGTCGAAGGACTCACCGGCTCAGCCGTCGAAGACACTTGAGGAGACACCAGGGACGACGATACAGGCGCTGTAGCGGCGGAGGACACTGAGCGCGGACTAGCGGAAGCGGAGGCAGCTGCAGCAGCCATTGCAGTCACATCCGTCCGTCTCGCTGGTGGCTATCCAAGCCCCGAACAACCAGGCCGAAGCGAAGGTAACATGGGGTCGGACGAACGTCTTGATGCAGCGGCAGCTCCGCGCGCGCTTGTATATTCCGGGAATGGCTGGCTTCACGGGGCGTCCCATTCAGGTGGAAGGGTGAGTCTAATGTAATTGGCTGAAATTGGCTAGAGCCGGTAGTAGTACCGGTAGTAATACCGTACAGAACGGTAGTATAGTTTAGGGCACTATACTATTTAGGACAGATGCAGGATGGTTGTAGAAGCTTCTAGAACCTTCCATCCATCTGAAGTACGGGGCGGTCACTTCCCTTTTGACCCACTCTTCTCCTCATCCACGATTCAAGGTACATAACTCCACCAACATGTTAGCTAAATTGGCAATACACTCACAAACAGTTTGCGAACAGGAAGGCTAGCAGTACAGTTAGGGTTTGTGCGAACACTATGTACTGTGCAAGAAGAAAGTCGGTGTGAAATGAAGGCAAACCACGAAAACAGCAACATTTTCGGCCAGAACTATATCGGTCGCACCTCATGGTCAACATGATAGTAGATGGGTAAGATACCAGCAGCACTCTCTGATGCGCAGCGCGTGTATTTCGACGAAATGGGCTCTTTCCGCTCGTGTATACATACGTTCATTAACGAGAGCCAACACTGATAATAATTTCTGTTTTTTTGGCTGCGAGATATGGACATCATTGACGGGCAGATTTGCTGGATGACGATGCCGACGACGACTTAGCATCGGACAAGGTAACCGCACAAACTTGATCTTAAGTGTGTCGAGCTCTCCCTACTTACTGGTAGGTAGAATTATCACTTTTGAAATGGGAGAAACCACCGTCTAATAACAGACTATCGAATTTATCTCTCAAAGAGGCTAGCAACTCAGTACCCTAAAAAGCAGTCATGTCTGCTACACCAACGAGGCGGGCTTACAGACAAACACTACTCGGCGCACTTCTCAGACCCTGCTCCACTTTATCTCGTAGTTTGTAAGGTGCCAAATCAATGCTAATTCCTATTCCTTTATAATGCCTATTGTTGACTAAATTAGTGTAACTTGGCATGTACCAAGTTTGTATATGCCTGACTATGAGGCATCTGGTAGTTATGAGAAGCTCGATAGAAGGTTTAGATGATATACAAGTCTGCAAAAGTGCCTATTTCACTCGGTAGACACACGAGGTTCCTTGGGGCTCTGTATCTAATTTAGGCGAGGTGGCTTATTCTAGCGAGATTGGTCACTCCCATTAATGAACAGAAATTGTGCCATAGTCGGTTCTACGCCCTGTTTTACGGATATGCAGATTCGATTAAGATAAATCGCTAAGGAAATAGAGAGTGGACATTCTAGCCACATTTTACAATACGTGCTGGTAGCTCATAAAACAAACAAAAAATAATACTTTTTTTGTGAGATTATTATCTGGCAGGCTAGACTACTTAGAGTTTTTATTGGAGAGGGTCCAAATGGAAGCAAAAAACCCAAAGACCATGGTGCTGTGCTTCCCTGACAAATAAGCGATAATGATACTGTTAAAAAATGGCCTGTTGTTGGTCAGTTTATAAACAATTTAATATATATGTATATATATATATTGTTATGGAACATGGTTGCCACTTATCTAACCTAGCTAATGGCACCTGATGACCTCATCGACAACCGTCCCAGCCCGACCGTCCCGTTGTGGGTCAATATCAACAAATTAGCAGACAGAGTCGAAGTTTCACCGAAACAACATCGGTACTAACAGTTTTACAACATCTCAAATCTGACCCCCTACTTCATCCAAAGGACGACAACGTGCCAAGACGATAACCTGCATGGATCATTAAGTATTGGCGCGCGAGCTGCTGCGTTCCAGAGCACGAGATCTTTAAGAGCTGGACGACAAGATGCAAATGATGGCGGAGGCGCTCAACAATCTGTTGCACGCTCGCGAGGAGCTGGCGGCGATGCTGCTGCGCGAGGCTGATGTCATCAACGAGCTGACAGCAACCATAGGAGGGGCTCCTGGGTCAAGCGGCTACATTCCATCATACGAGTTGCTGCGGTGGTATGTGATAAGGATCCTCAGCCGTGAGCCAACACGGCTGTGATGTGGTATTGAAGAGATATGGTACTGCTTCTATCAACTCATTGTTCTTGTGAACGATGATAAAGAACCAATGCAGCGTTTGTTTTGTTGTAAACATGTTTTGGAGAGCGCTGTTACATGTAGTTCACTTGCTAATGGTGGTGTGGGAATGGTTTTTTGTGTGGCACATTGTTGACACTTAACTACCTAGCTGACGACATTTGATGACTTTGATGGCGATTGTCGCAATCCGCTCGCCCTGCTCTGACGTGGGCTTGTGCCACCCAGTGGAACTTCTGCAATTAAGACAGGGAGGCCCCGAGCTCCGAAATGCTCTCATGATGGTTTCGTTCTAGCCAGTGACCGATGTCGATGTCTGCATATGGAAAATGTTCTCCCATCGCGAGTCGTACTCTACCATTCTATGGAGCCGTGATTGGACGCTGCTCCTCGTGATCATCACCAAATTAGCGAGAGCACCCGCCATCCGGTTGTATTGGCGACGATGATGCCGCCAGACAGTACGTTTAGCCAAACGGCGACTTTGCCAGAAGAGTCCTCGCAGGTGCTTGGCCCGAGGAGTAGTTCTGGAGCGCTGCTGTTGAGGGGTGATCGGGCTGTCACCAATCTCGTGAAGCGGGACCCATTGGTTGCGATCGCATTCGCGAAGCCACATGAGGAGTCCTAGATTTCGGCCAATTTATTGGGGGTAGTCTTCTCTGCAAAGGACATGCTGCTAGCCAAGCAAATATCATGTCCTACCATTCCCTCACCGACGCGTACGACGGCCTCCCCGCGGCCGCCGGGTCCGGGATTGCCCCATGACCCGCCGTCGAAGAAAAGCAGATACGTGGAGCGGCTAACGGGGGTGATCACTTCCATCGGGTTCCAATCCGCTAGGAGAGCCTTGTGAAGTACCCTAGCTGCTCGTCCATAGTCCGGGGCCTCGTCAGATCCAGTTGCTCGAAGGTGCATGGCACAATCGCCCTGTCCAAGCCGTTCAGCCAGTGCTGAACTATGGTGCCCTGTGGATACATTGTTGTGATCGTAAAAGTACGCAATCCTCCATCCCCACACTCCGTGGAGGTAGAGGGCAACTCACAGTTCTCGGAGAGTACGGTGATGATCGGTGTGAGTTAGTCATCGCGGCCAATCCCAGCGTAGGATATTGATTGTCCACAATCTTCCAAAGCCCAGTGGGAATCTGCGGAAGCTCCAGTCCGAAAATTGCTCGTTCTAGATGGGTCCCGTTGATCCCGACCGCTTGCCTTCCCCTGAGAAAGACCTGACGTAGTTGAACTACCGCTGGGCAACTCCAAAATACGTGGTACAAGGTCACATTTGCGACGGCATCACAATCCGGATGATGGCAACCTACTGTACCCGTAGTGGGCAAGTATACTGAGTAGGCGTGCAGTTTGAGCTGATACAATAGCTGCTCTCTCCACGGACCAATGCCCACAATCCGTCTAATTCAATCCCATGTGAGCAGTGCGAGACCATCTCCCACCTGAGTAGTGGTATCACGCCATCGTTCGTGTCTCGGCGGTGTGGGAATGTTGCTAATCTCTTCATCGATCTTCTGCAATTTTGCTAAATTATATTCGCTCGGTTGGATCCGCTTTGTTGTGCACAGCATAAGCCATGTCAGTCTCAACCTCATCACACATAAGTATGCCTCAGTGATTCGATGATGCTTGAATATGTGCTCGTTGCGCCCGTACGCATATACCATTCCCAATACCATTAATCCACAGCTTGTTCCATCGGGCAGTGCCGGCTCGTTGACCCAGTTCGTTATAGTCTCTTGTGGCCAGCTCCACTTTCCGCACGCCACTCCTTCAAATACGGTAGCAGTTTATTTTTCCACGCATTCCGTATTTCCTTTCGATAGCATTGCTGGTGAAGGGGTACCTAGAAATTCACTTTTAGTGTTGTCGGGGACGCAACTTCCGCAATGATAACATCCCAGTGAACTCTGCTCAAATGTAGCGGCAGCGTCACAAATGGTGTCTAAGATAATCATTGTGCTGGCGGATTTGGCCATCGTAAACCTAGAATCTGCGATGAATAAGCCACACGTCCTTTCACATTCTCGGCAATCATACTGATACCCATGTTGTTGCCAGTGTCGTTCAGCATAGCACCGCGAGGAATTCCGGCAGCGATATCATTGAACCTGACAAAACAAGCCCCCGACTTAGTCTTCAGCTCCGTCATTAGAGATAGCACCTAATACTTTCTGAGCACATCCTCGACCAGCACTCATGCTTTCTTGCAGTTTCACAACGAAACAATCAACTCGTGTTGGTATCCAAAGAAAAGGTTCAACAGTGTAATGGGCCAACTCTGTGCCCACTACTTCGGCTTACACATTAGCGCATGTGTACGAGGAAGCGTAGTTTGCTTAAACTTAGGTTAACTATACTTTCGTCCGAAAGTATAGATTTACTAAGATAAGAAAGCTAAAAGCCGTTTTGGGTTAAAATGATAACTGTTATTTATGATTTATGTCT
>JAENGY010000182.1:0-46236 GCA_018873745.1 Phytophthora aleatoria
CAGCTACAAGCAACGTCAGATGCGGCTACCGCGGAGCCCATACTCGCCGCCGCGGAAGTGTTTGCACTGGAAGCTACGGAGATGAATCGGTGCGGAGAAGTGGCCTTGGCGCGCATGGTAGAGATCGAGCAGCACCGCCAGCACATCATGCAAGGTCTCCTAGATTACGAAATGCGTAAAGAGCAGCGGGAAATGGACGAAAACAGCAGAGAAGTCACGGCCAACTCGTCTGGCTCGCGCGGCCCGCAAGACGGCGTCGCCAAGGCTGACGAAAATCAAGCTTAAGAAATTGACATTGGGAAGTGCATGAACATGGATCATGACATGATATTGTGATAAAGTGTTTCTGCGTCAGCAGGAAAATGCCGGTTCACTTGCTGCAATCGAACAGCAAAGTCAACAAGGACACTTGGAGCTAACGTAGAAGTAGTGAGTGAAACATGACCATCGATGATGTAGGGTTATACGACCACTGTCGTCGTACTACAACTATACAACGGTGAAATGATCCTGCGACTACGCCAGACGAAGCTGGCTTGTTGTAGTTGGCGGTGAGCTCAACTGCGACGGTGTATTGTGCTCGTTGCCATTAGTGGTTTAATACCACTCACTTCTGGAAAACATGATTTTAACTTAAAAAAACAGGCTGGTGGCGCACATCTAATACTCGAAGTTAATGCATGGCAAGTTAATAACGAGGTTATTACATTTTTTTCCCCATTATACTTCGAACTATGATACATCTCGCCATGTTCGTTAATGGGGAAAATATAGGTGTCGCACAAGGCTTACTATGATCGATTGATCTCCGAGACTGCTTTGCGGTTCACTCCGACGTTTTTTTTTCGTACTGGATCGAAGTGAACAACTATCACAAAACGCATTCAAGACAAAATGAATTCATGATGTCTTGAAGCTTCATTCAAATCCGCTAAAGCACTGACAGCGGCACGCTTCGAAGTACTTTGAACAGATATTATTACTAAATTTGAATATGGTGGTTTCCGAAGCCCATTCATTAGTCTGATCCAGACTAATTGTGAATACAGACTAATTACTGAACGAACTGTAGTGGTCTTCGCAGACGCTTCACCGAACATGGCCTAAGAAGTGCGCACACACAGTATGGGCCGCTGGATGACCATCGACCAGACGAGGAAGATCATTGCCAAGTCCTCCGAGAGTCCAGGCATGACGCATATTGAGCTGGTGGACTGGGCCAAAGATGCGTTTCGCCTGCCGTTCAAACCTGCTCGCAACACTATATACGATGTCGTACGAGACTGCGTTGATCTTTACGAATCATTTGGTGTTTTCGAAATAATACGCGTCTAAAGTTGACCTATCGATTTTCGTACCTAACCGAAACTCGAAATTTATGCTGTACATTTTACACGTACAAGCTGAAAAACACTCCTATTCGATTGGCTTTAGAAGAGCTTTTCAGCAATACCAGAATCGGAAAAAATGAAGAAAAAAATATATTGAGGTCACAACCCTTCAAAACACACCGCCATTTTGAGGTTCTGAAAATGGAGATGTTTTTTTACGATCATAACTTCTCGGGTATTAGACATCTCCAAGCAAACAATAGCTTAAAATAAGCACAAAACGCGGCTCATGTGATTGATGCCCTTAAATCGCGATTCGTACTTGGGTTCGTAAGGATCATTTCGTTTGACGCGGTCTCATACGCAAGGCCCACGCTTCACCCATAGGTAACACTATCAATTATATTGAATTTGATTGTTTGGTCTTCATTTAAGCCTGAACAATCTAAATAACCACATAATGAATTCAAGTTATGCTGAGGCAAGGACAAAAACTAAAATAGATTTTTTATTAACGAACGAGCTCACCGCGCCCCAACGCGGCCTAGCCGGCTCACAAACGTTGTGTGTCCGCAATCGTCTCATGTTTCCATTGGATTGCTATAAGTTATATTTTTCATCCAATCAGAAGTGCATAAAAGCGTAACATGACAGACGGACGGACGAATTGGTTTGCGGGCTGGTGGCCCCGGATTCGCAGTTCTTAGTTCTACGAGCGAGCTCGCTACGCCGCAGAGCAGCGCGCCCGCTCAAGCCACTCGTGAACATGTATCGATTGTACTGTCATAAGTTAATATTTCCAACCAATCAGAAGTCCGGATTTGCGTAACATGGCAGACAGACAGCCGGACATACACTTTATTGTTTAGGATTTTTGCGATACACTACCGGTAGTCAAAATTGACTTGTAGGATAGTGCGAAGGAATTAATTGACTTGAGAATACGTAAGAGACTATCTGCGATGATTCAGAGGTTGGTTAAAAATCGCGTGCTAGTCTAGTGACTTCGCATCCAACGACAGGGAGAACTTTTATCGTGAGGTTCTTGTTTATGAAAGCAGCTCTACCAAGACGGATGCGCTAAGCGAATGTCAAGAGCCGCAATGACCGTATTGCATTTTACTCAAACGCTGCTTTCAGCGTTTTATAATCGGCACACAGTCCTTCTCGGTGAAAACCATCAGCACATTTGAGCATGGGTGACACCTGCATAGGTGTGTCGGATATCCAATCTGGTGGCATCTCTCGCAGATCACCCCTCGCCAGCAGTTGGCCTTGGAATGGCCAAACACACGGCAGTCTGCACAATACGAATTGTTCTGAGAGTCATCTCGTCTCGGGGATTGAGGCACTCTAGTCGGTCGTGGCGGGCGCGACCCCATCCTTTCTGCGGCTCGGAAAATTGCTTCAGTTGTAGGAGCCCCTGGGGGTGCAACAGGATTCTCAGCGGCTCCCGCCACGTTAGCTTTCTCTGATGAACCAGAACGTCCGAAGGTTGGAGACGGAATTCCCGGTAGGTAGTCCACGTCAGTCTTGTCTTCGGAATCTGAGGGTTGTACAAGCTCCTCCTCAGAATCGGAGTCTTCCTCGGTATGACTTCCTGATGACTGTCCTGACAGCCACAGTGACATGGTTGATACCGAGACTCCAGATTCATTGCTGGGCCCTATACTGCATTAGTGGAAACATCGACTATAATGATGATACGTGATGCTGCACGATTTATGCAAGCGGTCCATCAACTCCAGGCTGTACGGCACGCTGCTTCTGGGAAATACACGTCGACAACCAACATTAGACTACCCTAGGAGATAACCATGGCGATATATACTTCCCACATCGTCCCCTCTAGCCTAGAATCTGGCGAAAACGACTTTCTAGGTACCGATATCTTCATTTCGTAGTATCCCGAGGCTCCAACCCGCCTTGAACGACTGAGTGAGTGTTTTGAACCGGCACCTTACGATAATTCAGATGTACCATCCCCATGGTCGTCTAAATGATTGTCTGCGTTTCCGGAGATTGGTCTCGTTATCAAGGCATTTAATTTGTACTTTTGGCAACACGCAATATTTAGGGTAGCGGCACGGCATCTTCTCTCGCGAAGGATTTTGAGGACGCTCTACCATACGAGCTCAAGCCGCAGCTCATTGCTTACCTCGGGGAGAAGCTGGGACCTGTAATTCGACAGTAATCGAAGCCCTTCTTCAGTTTGCGAAATCATGGGGTCGTGTTGGTAGCGTGGAAACGATGGCTTAAACGGGCGTGGCTGTCATACATATGACGCGGTAAGAAAAGATCGTGCTCGTAAGATTCTCGGCTCCTCAGTTTTGTCTCGCCGCCACTGTTTCGCTGAGCCCTATAGTAATCTCGTCACTGCGATCCAACTGCCCCATTCACCGCACATGAGTTCTGTCTCCAAACTGCTGGAACGTGCGATAAGTTGCAAGGACAGACTGGCCCCGATTTAAAAGCGTAGCTTATCGATGAGGCTTAAATAGTGTAAGAATCGCCATGTACTAGAACGTTGTAGCTTAGCTGAGAAGACATATAAAAAATTTGGTCGCCACTGATAACAATACCTTTTGATGTATGCAACAGGGAATACCACACTTTTCTAGACCCAGATACTTCACTAAGACGTTTGTCTGATATGCCTGAGTGATACTGTTCGCAAATGTCGATGAAAGGGAAGTTTTCTAGTAGAGGTAGTCGCATCCAATACCGTTGAAACTCGTTGAAAGTAACTACCTCTTGTTGACTGCTTGGATTGGTACCGCAGGCCTGCTGAGAAACGCTGATTTCGACCGATCATCGCTTATAGTACGCATTCGTGTCAGAGACGTGCACGAATTCGTGAGAAAACCAACATGGACTTCCACGTAAAATGTAATGGGCCAAGTCTGTGCCCACTACTTCGGCTTACATGTTAGCGCACGTATACGAGGCAGCGTAGTTTACTTTAACTTTGATTAACTGTACTTTCGTCCGAAAGTATAGATTTATTAAAATAAAAACCTAAAGCCGATTTGGGTAAAAATAAGAACTGCTATTTATGATTTATGTATGGACTGGGGTTCCTCCTAAAACCGATATTCTATATGAAACGTATTCTGCCATCCGATGGCTGTCAGAACCCTGCTATAGGAAATAATGCTTATCTACCAATAGGAAGCCTAGATGCATACAGACCAATGGTCTGCAAAGTGTAACCATTGGTGTGTCTTACACCAATGTTCGAGGACCCTCCATGTAACCAAGTGGCTACGTGTAGCCACTTGTGTGTAACCCCGTTACATAAAATGTACAATGCGGACAATGGTACGTCAACCTCTTGCCCATTCGTCACGGTGTACAGCATCGAACCCAGAAGTCGATATCCTTGCTCCATGGCGGATGTGTCGCTCGATATTTTGTTCGCCTTCTGTGCTGCCTTAGCAAAGGCTATCAACGATAAGGCTGCTTGATTTTCGACGGGGTTTTGATTTTTGAAGCAGTACTTGATTACATTCGCAGCTATGTTCTTAACTCCAGTGCCAAGCACGAACTGAGCGTCGTGGTTACACTTAAGGTCTGGCAATGATTGTATGTTGTACGCGTTGACGTACTCGCAACCAATGGCTCGGTGTAGGTGATTTTGACACCGGTTTCAATACAATTTGGATTCATATGAACCTCCTCTAGCTTTAGGAATCGACAAACACTTGCAATTGGTGTCCGCACTGTTGCCTGTTAGCAATAGATAAATAAGCGTCAGCTGACCGTCGGCCATTTTACTTTTAAAGCCATAGTACTCACTTTAAAACAAGAGCGGCAGTGGTTGCAATAATGAACCTGGACATCGCGCACAACTAATGACGTCCCAAGATCACTGCGTACATCTTTATTTGGAGGTCTACATTTTTTAAAGTCAATCGTTCGCGCAACCAGATGAACGCCATCATGCGCTGCTAGTACTCCCAAAGTCGAATTAATAATATCCTTATCCTTGTAGTTGGAGTTGCGGGCGACGCAATGTGACGTTGGTGGAGCAGTGGCACCTGGTGGAGGGCGACGAAAAGCATCAGCCCCCGGCAGGACAGGATCCAGCCATTCATCCAATCCGCAGGAGGGACATACACTTTCGTGATACAAGCACGCCGGCTTTGTTGTTAGGGGTCTATTCAATGATTTTACCAGTCGCTCACGAAAACCAGGGCAGGAAGAGATAGCATTTTCCATGTTGGCGGAGGTCGTGGGGAAGCCGTGTATTCGCAATGCAAAGGGAATATGCAGACCACCTGCACGCTGCGTCTCGGTAGCTGCACCGTATCCGCGTACTACACCGAATATACCCCTACCGCGCCTTGGTGCTTGGGCTTTCTGGTCCAAACCGAGTAAATCATCAATCACTGTGTTCACAACCCAGACAAAACATTTTGCTCATTGGACAGGGTACGCAGACGGAAAGGTTTTTCGTTCTGCTCGATATGGCAGCAATATCACGTTAGCCTCATCCAGTGTATTCTGCGATATCTCTCCTTGAGTTGACAGATATTCAAACGCGAGCAACATGAAGACGTCGTGCTTTCCAAATTGATGCCCGTGTATTTCTAAACAACACAGACTCTATTTGCGAACGGACATTCGCTTTTGCCGTGGTTCTGTGGGTCCTCCACACCCACCGGGGAAGAGTCTTGGGATCATACGCACACGATCATGAAGGCATCGACACGTACGCATAAGTTTTTTTTCTAGACGTCCGCCAAACCGTGTTGCTCTCCGGGGCCACCGATCGAGCTTGATGCGATATCCAAATTTGTTCAAGGTCAATGTCGCTTCCTTCTTCCACACGCGAACCAAAGTTTGAGAGCGTACTCCCATCTCGAATATTAGCCACTACATCTTCATCTTCACCAGAAAATGTGGTTCTGTCGATGGTGACAGCCGTAGGTGATGTGTCGGCTCTAACCAACCGGGATTGCTCGGTCTCTAGCTGATAGCGTTTGTACTCACGGTTGTTCTGGGTTTAAAACCAAAGCAACTGGCGGCAAATACAAACGTTCATGTCATACCGCCTCTTGCAAGTTGCCACTTGTGTGGACGCCATGCTCCCGACCATAGTGACGTGTACACGACCTGCAAGGTTACGAAGTAGCATGTCCACGATTATCCCTCCCGTATTTTGTTTATAATATAATGATGCGACTTAATAACTTTACAAGATCCACCGGTTACTACAGATAAAGCAATACAGTGTAGCATGAGAGCCACTGACTGTTCATCCGTTTGTGAAATGTTGGCAAACCGTAAATCCATATATCTCACGTAATTTTCGTTTGCTATATCTTGAATGGGTGAAGTCCAAACATCCCGCCCCGATAAGTGCTCGTTGCAGGGTTTGCACACTCTGAGCATTGTGTCATAATCATCACGCCAAACGGCTTAGTTAAATACACAACGCAATTAGTGTTAACCATATCCTTTTGATATTGAACCAATAGCACATGTAATTTACCACCTGAATAAAGCATAATTCCTTTAAGTCTCGGATGGACAGGTGCAGCACTGTATTGCTCGATAATGAATTCGGGTATATCCACTAGTTCTGGCGCAGAAATTTATCGACGCATAGGCTTCAAATAGGCATAGTCAATACACACGAGTTTGGTAGGGAAATCCATAGCGTCAACAGCAAACGTACGTCTACAAGCTCATCGGTCAGCATTTTCACATCTACCTCGCTCTGAGAGCAGCTTAATTAACAATTACAGCAAGCATGTTCACCACTCGTACGCTGCTTCATCGCTTCAACTGCCTTCACCTGCATCGATTCCAACATCGACTGCGACGGAACGACGAACGCGTAGTCAGAGTACATAGCCAGTAGCTCAGAGGTGCCGTACTCGTCGGGTGACGCGTCGCAGCTATCTTCGTCGTTTCCTCGATACGTCATTGCGCTACTTCGCAGGGATGTGCTCTGAACATTAGAGCTACCGATCACGGGTGCTGCCGTTTCTCCGCTATACCACGCCTGAGCTGCAGCACTGTCTAAAAATGCACCAGGCGTTGTGCGCGATGATGACACACGTTGACAGAGGTGATCAACTGGCGTGCAAGGAGTCGAAGCGGTAGCAGGGCAAGTTATCGGACAGGTCTCGTATTCAGTCGATAAGATCTTGAGCCTCTGTACCATTCCCCAACGCCACCGGTTCGAGTACACCAGCGGGCGTCGAGGGCGAGGGTGGAACCGACAGCGTATCCGATGTGCCTCTGTTGTTGCTTAAAATGTGCTTCTTGGGATGAGATACTGGTTATCGACGACTCTTGAGAGCCCCGACTCCGTCATCGCTTTGTCCCCAATACCCCCCATCCGAAACTGTTTATTTTTCAACAATACAAACGAAACACTATAGCGAATATCATATTGCTTCGGAAATACTCATCGCAAAATTTACTGTCCTTTGATTACTGCTACACAGGCCATAGGTTGACCATTAGCGTTCATGATCCAAACAAACCAACACGATTTATTACCGGTACTGATGCATGCCTCAAAATCAGCTCAACGTTTTCAGCGATAGCATTGTATGATGGTACACCTACCACATCACAACTCTTCACTTTTTAAAATATGCACAAGTACTCAACAGCTGCACGGCCGACAAACTACCAACTGATCCGATTTCTTGCAATGGCGGCGCGCATTCGGTAAGCTATACACTGTTCGATAGATAGAGCTTCCTTTGACAAATCGCGCGGCAACATGATGCGGTAGCATCAAACGTCCTCACCATTTCCTAACGGCCTAGATGCGCCTCATTGATGTTGACAGCGGTAATATCAAACGGCTTTCCCTCCGTTCTGAACGGCCTTAACGTGGCTAGTTCTTGGTGAGAGCTTGCCACCAGCATCGGGTATGAAACGGCCTCAACACTGACTTCACTTCATCCACTTCACCTATTTTCAACATAATTACTTTTTTTTGCATAGAAAAAAATAAGATGTATCGTACCAACTTTCAGGCTTCTTATCATCTTCCACGCATCATACTGAAACACTACGATGTAACTAATCAATCCAGCAATATCAAAGCAATCGCAACAAATCATTCTCAACATCATCGTTCACAGCTCGGTCGCAGGCCGCGATTTCTTCGCCGTGGGCTCTGCCGCCACATCACCCCGTGACTCCTGCACACGAGACTTGCATTTCGCCGGCGTTTTTGGGGAATTGGCAGTTGCTTGACGAGAAAGCGGTGTGGTGTCTAGGCCCTGGCGAATCTGCGCACTGCCAACGGTGCAGTCATACTGTAGTCGAAGCAAGTGGACTTTTTCGAATCGATAGCTGATGCCGACACGGTAGGTAGCCTCGTTCAACACATGGTTGCGGTTCTTCCACAGCGACAGCTGAAATATGTACTTACTGCACCGTGCGTAGTCGGGTCCCTGGTACTCTGGCAAAGCCGTTTAAGCTCGCTCTTCCATTGACGGGTCGGCTAGCTCCAAGTACCAGCTCTTCTCCTGTTCCTTGATCGCGAGCATGCACATTTCCAAAGAGACGTTGTTAGCTACAGCCGAGTTCGTATTTGCGATAAATGCGCGAACAGCACCCACATTACGGAATGCTGGACGAGCCTTCTCCGCATCGTGCGCCTCTCGCTCTGTTAGACTCCAGTGTTGTATGCATCTCGAAGAATTGAGAATACCAGTGGTTGCGGCTCCCTGACGCTCCTCCCGCAAATTCACATCCAGAGCTCTAACTCAACGGTTAACATACAGAACCACGCCGTTTTCTTCTTCTCTTTCAAAATGGTTATGCGGCACTCCAACGTTCAAACGGCATCCGCCTCGACGATTATTTCAACCAATGAAACTCGACGTAGATCATCGGCTCAAAGTGCCAAACGAAGATTCGAATATCACTGCCCTGGAACGGTATCAGGGTACTGGCAAGCATACACGTTATTTACCATTCTAGCCACACCCTACATTCGCACCAGCAACCCAATTCGAATTCCACTATGCAATTTGCTGCACGGCACACAACGACGTTCGGTTCGTATTACTGCCGCTCCTACCCAATAACGATGTTTACCCATTGAGGCAAGCATGCTCGCATGCGCGTTTACGCGGACAATCTCCATGATGAGATTAGCAGCTCAGCAGGTGCCGAACCGACCTTTCCTCCCTCAATGGCAGCATCGCACGGAGGTCGGTTGCGAGGCTGTCACGACCACGGGCGCTACCATGACCACTGCAACTCTTTCACCCGCAACAGCGATCCCATATGACCTTCCAATTGACCCGAAAATCCTCGGGTGGCCACCCGTTGGGATGGGGACTGGGACTTCGATATCTCACGAAAATGACCATCTGATGTCTCCCGTGTCGACCACAACATTTTCTCAGTAACTCGTCCGTTTCCTGTAGCTGACCAACCCGAAGAAAAAGACGATGTTTGCACGTGTTACAAGATCTGTGTCGCAGACGACGGCAATTAACACATGAAGCTCGGGCGTTAACAGAGCCACCTACACGGCCTGTGATTCACCTTCATGCTTGAACGGCTCCACATGCGGAAACCGACTTGTGTCTAGCTACTACAACGACCTGATATAACAAGGATTCACCTCGCAGTCGTCTGCCGCTAGTGGATTCCTAAAAGCACGTTCGTCGTAGAATACGAAGGTGAAGTACGCTACCCCTACGAGGCTACAAAGTGACCCGATAAACGATACGAAGGGCGGCTTGCCAGTACGTCTACTTTTGAAGGCGGCTCCAACATTCTCATCGATGCACAACTCTATGGTAACGAAGGCCGGTTTGTAAACCACTCGTGTCACCCGAACTGCACGTTTTTCGAATGTAACTGGACAAACACCACACGACTTCGGATTTTCGCAGATTGCGACATCCCCAGCTCACATTCGACTACGAGTCCAAGGACAAACTGACGACCCCGTGCGCATGCGGCTTCACTGCCTGCACCTCAGTGCAACTCAACTAACCACCACCCTCCTCCTTTTTTTTACTCGCTAGCAATGCTTATCGCACAGCAATATACTATGTGCTTGATCTCAATTTTTCTCTCCTTATCGTTTCGCCATCATCGTATCACTCCCTCACGGCAGCCATACTTTGCATTCCGGTAGTGATGGCAGCGTACGAGTTGTCGGACGGTGCTACCACTCACCACGAGGTCTTCAGCCGAGAAAAACCGCCGTGGTATCTGCTGATCCTGCGCGCTCAGCCCACAAAGCCCAGAATGGAGCTGCGACGCCGACGCCGACGCCTGGAAGCCACGTCATCGTTTTAAAACTACCTTAAATAATATTTACGTAAGCGTCCGTATGTATTCGTATGTGAGCGTCCGTACATTTATGTGTGGATTGCCCGAATATGTCTGATCACGGGCACATACTGTACGCATATGTGCGTACAAAACGGAGCGTTTTTGAGGGCGACCTTATAACTTATTACCTGTCTCTACCCATTTATTAAGTGTCAAGCATATTACGAAGCGGAACGGTTCCATCAGACCCCACACCCCGTTATACTCGGATATATCAGGTGGCTCTTTACGGCGACACGTTCTGTAAACGACCCTCCGAAATTCGCATGCATACTGAGGGTGAGTCTATTATAACCATTGTACGACCATGTACGACCGTACTGCTCCCGAACTTCAACGTCCTTCCACTGTCTGTGCTCTCAGCCTTAAGCTGAGAGGATATTTGAAATATCGGTTCCTCTTCGCCGCTTTGGCGCCAAACCACTCATTCTTTCTTTTGTCGCCCCGACACTCAAATCATGGCGTTCGATATGAACTTCAACGCGATCTGGCCGCTTCTTCGCGAAGAAGGATAGAATTGGAAGCCACCAAAGGTGATGTAAATCCAGTACGTATGTCTACTTATGCGCAGGAGATACTCATAGTGTTCTAATACCTTGTCTGTGCTTGATATCAGTCACAACTACATCAATCCAGGGCGCAAGATGAAAAACAGCGAACGGGGCAAAGCCTTTTTAAACGGGAGGACGCGTTGCTGACTTATATCCGTTCGGACAAGGCACTCTGCCAGCGGCGCAGCATCGTGAGCCTGATGGTGCGCTCCGGGCCATAAGCAAGTATGGTTTTTCTGTGCAATGCTATGGTACTAGCGATGCTGTTTTACATGTATTATAGTCCAGATCACTATTCCCGCTAAATGACCAGCCCCTGCGCCCCGCGCAGCGAAATCAAGCCCAATACGAGCTTTATGAAGGTTAAGCCTCCCAGGTGGGGCTCAAAGTGTGTGATGACTTGCTGTGCCAAGACGGGATATTGCAAGAGGTACGTATACTGACAGGGTCATGATAGTATTGATAGTTTATGCTGACATTGTATAATTCTTTGCAGAGTCGACATGGATATTAGCAGAGCGGGTGACGTGGAGAGTTCCCAGTCGGTGGACACGAAGAATGGGCCTGCGGCAGTGATTCGTAACATTGTCTGTGTGTTTTTAAGCTTGATTTACTAAGGGAGACAGCTTGATATTGGCGATCGGTATTACACTTCGATTCCACTAGCTCAGCAACTACGGACGATGGGCTTCAACCATGTTGGCACCATTCAAACTGGCCCGAACGGATGGTGCGAGCAGCTAAATTACCCGAAGAAGAAACACATGGCGGCCACACCGCGCGGAACGTTCAAAATGGCGGTGGCAAAGTCAAACCCAGGACCGGTTGCTCTAATGTGGGAAGACAACACAAGTGCCTACTTCCTAGCTCCCAAAGTGTCAGCTAAGAAGCCCACGATGCGTATTCGCGGAAGGAGCGGCACAGTAAGGGAGATACCTTGCCCTGCTTTGGTTGCCGAATACCAGCGGTACAAGGGGGGGATTTGTTGCTGCAGGTCGCACACAAACGCCACATCATGTATCATGTCTAGCAGGAATTTTTGAGTGGCCACCAAACCTCCCTTGCTCATTTTGGAATTCGCCGAGTTGGAGAACAATGGCTGCTGCGCGCGAGAAACGTTGCGCCGAGCGCATCGTGCAGGGTGGGACACCAACCTGGCGCTACATTTGGAACCAGCTGGAAGCAAGCGGATAAAGGTACAAGCTGCCCCGGCGAGCTCGATCAAGACCCGATGGAAGTTTATTCCGCCAGGCTGAGCAGCAAGCGGCGTCGAAGGCAAGGACTACTTTTTGGGTGAAGATCGGGTGCTTGCTCACTATGCCTCCGGTACGTGCAATACGCTTCTTTTGATATTGATGGTATCGCTGACACGTGATTTCTTAATGCTATTCAACTAGTTCATTCGACGGCAGCTACCGAAGCGCTAAGCTCGGCGTGCACTACAAAAGGTAAATGCCTGGTGCATTACAATGGCGGATGGTTTTGTTCCTCTAACGTGTATCGATGTTTATTGCATTTGTTTAGATCCTACGTTGTCTAGCACGGAGGCGGCAGAAGTAATGACTCCAGTTGGTACAGTCGTCGAGCAACCACAGCCAACACCGCACGATACGACCGGATCAACCGAAATGGTTGGAATTACTGCTTCATCCCCGCAACCGAGTGGATCTGCGAATCCGACGAATGGTACGTGTACTGCCAATGTAACTACTTCGGTAACCCTGGTAACTGATTGTGTGCTTTGTAATGCAGGTGACAGTGGTGATATTTCAAGTGATGCAGCTGAGGAAGACGAGTTCGAGTTGGTTCCGCGAGACGCTAGGGTCCTTCGGCCAAGACCCACCGCTGTAATTTCACAAGGAGCGTCGCTATTTGGCTCGTCGGGTGAAGATGATCGTGATGACGAAGCTGTCATAGTCGACGATGACGGCGGCGATTCCAACTACGGGTCGGAAGGTGTGTACGTCTGTATGCTGTATATACAACACATATACTTACCCTGTATATGATGTGCTGTATTGGATGTGTTACAGCTAGCTGCATCCTGTCGAGCGATTCTGAAAATGATCTCAACAAGATGGAAGATGGGGAAGACCCTAACGACTATGGCGGCCTTGACTCCGGCGAGGAGCTTGAAGAAGATGATATTGTCGATGAAGAAGATGCACAAGACGGGGATGAAGACGTCGGTGGTGAGCGGGAAGAGGAGGGCAACGAGGACGAAAAGGAAGGCGATGATCCCAATGCAGTTTAATCATTTGCGGAACGACACTTTGCAATGACGTTCCTGGAGTAGCTTGGTGGGTCAGACAAGGTGTTGGCTGGTAATGTCGTTGGCGACGACTTGGATAATCTTCGGCTGCACAGCAAGACTGGATGGACGGAGCCCCCCCCCCACGACGTGTATGAGTACCTGCAAACCCCGTATCGAGCCGTCGGCGAAGATAATAGCTATCCGGACTTGAGGGAGGAGCCTTTTGGACCTTCACCAGATGCAACGAAGTGTGGCGATTCACCCCTAGCTCTATCCTTCTACTTCATGCCTGTGGCACTCTGGCAGCATATTGCTGTCTGCAACAACAACTACAAGCACGAGCAGCTCGAGGCGCGCGTGGAAGCTTACATTGAGCGCCGGAACACCATGCTACGTTGGCGACCGAATGAGAAGACGCCAGTACGAACATGAGGTGATGTACGCATGGATCTCATGGCAGTCAAGCCCGTACTTCCCCACGAGCTCTGTGTATTCATTGGGCTTCTGCTAGCCCGGTCGGTCCAGCCGAACCGAGAAAAGATTTCGAACCACTGGAAACGGGCGGATGAAGAAGCTATTGCACGAGGAAATTTCACTCACTATATGAAGAGGGACCGCTTCATGGAAATTTCACGTAACCTCCACTTTTCAAGCAACCTTGATCCACTCGCCAAGACCGACAGGGCCTGGAAGATACGGAAGGTGGTACATGTGCTGCAGCGGACATTTCGTCGTGGGTTTAGACCTCCTGCTGAACTCGCTTTTGACGAAGCAATGCTTCCTTCGCACTCTTCGTTGAACAGAACTCGCGTGTACATGAGCGATAAGCCGTGTAAATGGGGAACTAAGCTGTTCATGCTCTGCTGTGGGCACACCGCTTACTGCATCAGGTACGTGGAGGTGCTAAGCTGTATAATATATCTGATCGCTATGCTATGCTGTATTTGAATGCTGTATACTACATGTTTGAGGTTGACGTTGGCAAGAAACAACACATTTATGACTCGACTTCGGCGGACAAGAAGTCGGGACCTGCTGCAGTGGTCCGGAACCTGAAGGCAGCATTTCCTGATGGACAAGACAAAGGCTTCCGGCTCGTAGTTACGGATCGATTCTACACGAGTGTTGTGCTTGCTATTCAACTACTGTTGATGGAGTTCTATACCGTCGGAACAATTATGACAAACCGCATTGGGTTCGCTGAGAGCATCAAGGAGAAAACAAATAGAAGACGAAGACACGACCGAAACACATCATGCGGGGAGCTTTCACGTATGCGCGATCACACCAGGTGAAGAAAATGGCAGCGATCAAGTGGTGGGACAGCAAGGCAGTGTTTTTCCTGTGTAGGGGAAGCGATCTCACGCTGGAGCGGGTTACGAGAAGGGAGAAGACAGAAGAGCAGCATGGAGTGCCTTGTCCTAAAGCTGTGAAGGACTACCACAACTATATGGGTGGAGTTGATGTTCATGATCAACTCCGCCTACAACGGTACTCCTTGCAGCGTGCAGTGACGTTCCGCAAGTACTACAAGTCGCTGTTTTTGGGGCTCGTAGATCTAGCTATTGTCAATGGCTTCATTATTCACCGGGCGTTTCACGCAGCGAATGGGACGCGCCCACTGACCCACGTCCAGTACATCCGCAAGTTCCACGTGGAGCTCATCAACCTGAAGGATGAAGACATGTACGAAGGCAACATGTTCGGCGCAGGTGGGTGTGGTGAATTTCGGTTGTATATACAGGTTAGCCTAACGTGTATATGGGGTGCTACTGCAGATCCGCCTCCTCCACCGACCTCCAGCACGCCTCTCGGTCAAGACACGACTTCTTCCGATGGTGGAACGTTGGGGGAGCGTGTAGTTCATTCGGCGAAGCAAATTGACGATTGGAGGAACCACTCAGGGCAGCTGAAACGTGTACAGCGCAACTGCAATGTGTGCTCCCTGCTGCGGACTGACGGGAAACGCGGCGGGACCACTACGTACTTCTGCGATGTATGCTTCAGCTCGCTCCCCGTGTACCTGTGCATGAAACCGAAGCATACCATGGACGAGGAGCTGCGAAGTTGCTGGGATATCTGGCACAACATGTTCAAGAACGGCACAGACATCCCAGACAACCTGCAGGGCAAGATTCGTCTGCGCCAGTCGCCCGCCAAGCGCCGCCGAACATCGTCCGAAGAAGAGAAAGCTTCAGAGTGAAGCAATGTTTGAGCGAAGAGGTCAGGAGCTCATGGGGTGATTGCTCGTGCTCCACGAGTGCGTCTTTCCATTTGACATCTGGTTTGTATGTTGGCTTGAGGACGCTTCACGTGATTGCGTTCGTACCTCAATTTAGTATACTTGATTTCAGTATCAGCCTGATCTGCATCTTTTGGATCACCTTTATTTTTAAATTTTGACAAAATTCTCTAAATACGAAGGCGAGTCGATCTGGTTCTGTACACATGTTGTGAGGCGAAACGCAAGACGCTCGTGCAATGTCAGTGCTTATACAGCGTATCAGTGCTGTATATACGACGTATTTTGCATCATATACAGCACAACGGCTTCATACGCGCCACGTCTACGCCCCTCACCTATTCATTCACCATCTCACCCACCCCTCGATCTATACAAACTTCTATATAATATTACGCTGTATATACAACTTCACGTCACCCTAAAAATCGTCCGGTTTGAAGGGGTTAAAAAATTGCGTAGAATAAAGCTAAGAATTTATTGTATTTCGTTAGGTACGAAATTAAACTGTATTTACTGATTTAAATACAATTTACTAAGTTTGGTTCGATTGCGGCCGAATTTGTTTAAGTACGGCGAACCAAGCCGTCCATTCCCAAAATTGCGCGTCGTAAGAAGAATCTGGCCGGGCGCGGATCTGTGCGGAGTGCAAGCGGAGCGGGACCAACGCGCGGATGAGGGAAGTTTATCATTCCAGCAGAGGAGGCTACATGTGCGACAAGCCCTTCTTTAATAGCATGTGTGGCTGCGTGAGGTGGTCGTCGTATCTAATAATATGTATTGATACACGTATTATGGCGGCAGTTGCGAAGCGATAACAAGAGCAAACTGGCCTACGTGCTACCACATTTGGCATCGAGAAAAACGACGAAAACGATGGTGACTTCGTTCTGAAGGGAGGCGATGAGGTGGCGGACGACGAAGAGGAGAGCCATTCGTACGACGACGCCTGCTTTGTTATATTCAACGGCTGCCAGTTGGTACTATTGAGATACATTGGGTGGTTGGTACGATTTAGCGCGCATGGAATGAAATAAACGAAAGGGTGAAACCAAAACCGAAGCTGCGCAAGAATACAACAGAAACTGGTGTTATGTTGCTATAACGGCATGACCGTAGCCGACGTGGTTTGTAAATGATTTGGTTTTGGTAGTCCTTGTCAAGTCCAAAACAAACTGTGCCGGTGTCAAGAAGCGGCGTTTGCTCCGCATGCGGTTTGGCGTTTGCAGGTGAAACGGAAGGTGGATGAGCCACATGAACCATTGAAAGGCGATGATATGGACGGTATCAGTGCTGCAACTGCTACGACACACACAGAATTCATGCTGCGGAAGTGCACAAGCAAGCATGTCGTGGAGCCCGAGTCTATGACGTAGAATTGCGACCAAAATTTAACGTTGGGACTCAATTTCCAACCGTGGAAATCGTGAGCTGGGATGAATTCGACAAAGCGTTCAGCGAATACAACAGGAAGAACCATATCAAGTTTCATACTCGAAGTTTTGAAGCCACTGTGGTTTACAACAATACGTACGAGTGATACTATTTTGCCGGTTAATCTAACATTATGATCGATATTTTGTAGCTCGCATGTCGATACGATGCCGGCAGAATATGTGAGGACGCACAAGGTGTATCGTTGCACGCAAGGAGTAGCACAGGGATCTCGCTCGAAAGGCCATCGCGGTCGCCAGACGTGATACTGCGAAGCAAAACGCGATTGACTCCAGCGGTAACAAGGACAAAAGGCGGTGAATATCATATCGATATCGGAAATGAGGTACGACATAGCAAAATTATTGATGTGTGCTTGTTTATGCTAATTCTCGGCTGTGGCCGAATTCGGCACTACAACCCATTCTGGACCATTGTCGTATCTGACTGCCAAAACATTGCCACTGGATGAGCAAGCCGGCGAAGAAGTAAAATCTCTGGTCAATGCATTTGAATCCTCCGAACACATTGCCAACTTTCTCAACGAGAACATAGGTGCGTTTACGTTTCGAAATGATTTCGACCGGATCCCATAGCATACTTCATTCCGTTATGTGCTGCTGGCAATGTCGTAATAGGTTGAGTGATGACGCCTTAATAGACGCGCAATCTCACACGTAGCACCATGGGACAGAATTCCGCAGAGGGGCAGATGAAGGGCATGCTTCATGATTTTCGCCAACTCGAAGGTAGTGATTTTCTGGTAATCCTAGACCAGATGGATGTGACGTGCGACATTGTCATGTAGACGATGGTGCAAAATATGATGTTCGGGCAATGAGAAGAGTCGTTGGCGATGGACTTCACGTATGGGGCGAATATTCTCGGATACCACTTCGGTGTGTTCTCATCACCTCAAACGACTTTATATATTACGAGTGAGGTCATCCCACCTACACCAAATTTGTCCGAGACATGTCCTATTTTATGCTGAATTAAGTTAAATCATTCGTCCAATCAGAAGCCCGCAAAAGCGTAGCATGACGGACGGATGGACAGACAGACGGATATCCATTTTTTGTTGAGGATTTTAGCGACCATGCGGCTTTCTATCAGCTACAGTTTTTATAAAGCAACCATTAAAGGCCTTTAGCAGCTTGCGTACGGTTGTCGTTGTGAACCGTAATTTGAAAAGTTCGCAACCCAGACTGTATCTGGGTTTAGCAAATTATCGTTGGAAACGGATGTAACATATGATATTGAGATAAAAATAGATGACGAGGATGCTCCACAGCGCACACTCGAATGCCTTCTTGTCCATTCGTCACAGGACTGCTACAGTCCGACCCTGAACGAAGTGTTTCGCTTTACCTAAGGAGCTTATGCGCGAGCTGATCTGCCTGAAACCCTTTGCTGCAAAACGGGGCACGACGCTCAACGTCTGGGAAGAAGTCGCAGCCAGTGTGCCAAGGGCAATCAAGCCCCTTTGAACGTAAAACAGATTCGAGACAGATTGAACGTGCTCAAGGCCGGATTCCACGCAGCCGAAGCAAAACGGCTCTTACCAGTAGTGGGGAGGAGTCTTTGGACGCTATAAATGTCCAGAGGCACCATGGCAAACATTTCACCGGAGCGTCTGCACCAAACCAACAAGCAGAGTGACACAAACAAGAAGCAGTGGAAGGAAGAGGAAGGAAGAGGATCTTCCACGCTGCGCAGACGAGGTCGTTCGCGAGAGTACTTGTCGCCGTGCCATGAGAGGTACCGAAACGGCTGGTGAATACAGTGACGGGGGTGCTACCAGTGAAGCGGAGAGTATGATCTCGTCGGCGTCGGCTGCGACCATCACAAACGCTGCAACAAGTGCTGCCCGTACACCGTGGAAACGTTCAAATGCTTTCTTACGTGAGATTGAGCGGCAAGCCCAGCGTCACAAACTCCAACTAGACCTCCAGGGGCGGGAATTAAATAAGACACAGCATCAATTTGAGCTGCGGCTCGAGTTTGAGAAGCAACAGGCGCTACAGCTCCTTTCGTTTGAGGAAAGAGCTCAGACTAGAAACAGAGAACTGATTTTGTAGTGAGTGGAGCTATTTAGCAGCCGCTAAAGAAGCCATATGACTAACAAAGCGCAACATCTTAATTAGCCATTAACAAACCAAACGCTATTAAGATTAAGCAGAATACAAATACTATTTAATATCAGGAGGCTTGACGTTCAAGTAGTCACTGGCTGTATTTCCCCCGTGCAAACACGTAATACAGTTTGTCAGAAGCGCTTCTACACGACACATTTGACCAACCGGTTGGGTTCCTGTTCGAAGATTGAATTTGACATCCATAGTTTTCCAGTAATTGAGAATTTGAGCGTAGAGTCATTCCCCAGACACACGCATCTTGCCCATTTTGCTGTTAACGTGCAACTGTGTAGATGTCACGTTGCCAAGTGCACCTTCAAATTGTCTCAGCAACAAATCGTCCCAGCCGTAGGCACAATCACGAAAAAATCGATAATCCTTGTAGCGGCTATCACTTCGAATCCGCTGAGCTAGACGAGAGTCGTGATACCTTTTTATATAATAGTTGCGCCCTGGAAAAAGTCCAAATAGATCCGCGATCATCCCGTCAGGTGTAACCAGAGATTGAGACGTCAAATTATGTTTTCTTTGTGTCCGTTGTACACGATCGCAGAGTCAGATACTTGCGTTTTCCACATACTTTGCGAGGTTGAGGGTGGCATATTCCCCTTACGGTTCCGTCGATAAAGCACCATATGGTGCTGCAGCAGCAAAAAAAATGCGTCTGAGTAGATATCTAGTTTGCTACTTAGTAAAGCTGCACTGAACGCCAGTACATCTCCATATCGTGCATCTAATCGCTCCAACAAGTGCAATAAAATATTTGATAGTCCACTGCGGCTTCGGCCGAACACATCAAAAAGGTCAACCCATCGCAATGGGACCGCAAGCTTGTAGAGCACGATACAGAAAGACTTCATAGCTGTAGCTTTTGTGCTTTCACGTTTAATGACATTATCTAGCTCCATTTACCGCACTATAATTGACAATATGTCCTTATTGAACCGGAATCGTGTCCGGCACACGTCGTTCGACAAGGGATGGAGTTAAACGGCGCCCGCAGGGCTCCACTTGCTCCATCGCCAACAACACCGAAAACACCACCGACGCTTCGAATGTGTTGCCTGCATCCTGAGCTTGCTGCCACCGTTGGAAAATATGAGCTTTCTTAAAGTGCCTCGGCACCCCATGAGTAAGTGACCGACAGTACCAAACGATCTGGTTGTCGAGCGCAAAAGAAGAGTCGTCTTGAGGAAGTTGCATCGTTGCTCGGAACTCGGAAACAGATCAAGCGATTTAGGAGTGGTGCACACATTTAGCAATGGTATAGTACACGTATTTTTCTAAATGCATACCGTAACTTTTTTGCTGTTGTTTCCGGTTGGAGCCGAACCATTATATTCAATTCCGGTTCCATGCGCAAATCGCCATATGGTAGAACAGGAAAGAGTGAAATTCCGGTTTTGCTAAAGACCTCTATTGTTTAAATTGAAGTGTTTTTCGTTAATGTGTTGGACAGCAAGGCTCGTCGATACTACAGCTACTGGAAGGCGTTTCACTATTCTCGACTTTATTTGCTTCAACCAGCCGGCCGTGACAATATCGACAATTCTGGAGTATGTCAAAGAGAAGAATCTACGTTAACAACAAATAGCTTCTCTGGTGATTGGCAAGGATTTGGTAATGGTGAGTGTACTGGATGAGTTGTTTCCAAGTGTGAATATGTTATTGTGCCAATTTCACGCGATTTCTTACTGAAAGAAGGTCATGAGGCGCTCTGTGTATCGCTTTAATATGCTTCAACGGAACGAGTTGCTGAATATGATGGCAAATGGTACGTCTGTCTCTGTATGCAAAACTCTAATATCTTCTTATCTAACTTGTCCAATGCTGGCCCATCAGCTTTTCTGAAGCTGGTTAGGACGACGACTATGGGGAGTTGCGTCCGTACTGCAAAAGCAACAAGAAGTCAGCAATATTTGCGTACTTCGAGAAGAATCTGAATTCCTGTTATGGCTAATTTGTTCGTGGAGAGTTGTTTTTACTGGTGGTAATACCCCGACCAACAAAATTGAATCAACTTAATAAGCTACTGGGACATTGACAAAGATGGTATTTTGGAGCATTCGATGACTGCCCTTTTCGTGCTGAATGCATGAGGTAACGGCATGGTCAGTGCTGACTGCGGTAGACTGAGCAGGTGCATGTTCAATCAACATATTGGCACATATATGTTCCGGCAATGAACTTTCGATACCCTTTTAGGCTCTCGCTCACAGACTGTATTTCCCATCCGGTTCACGCACCACTCCCACTCCGGTTTCACCTTCGTCAATATTGTTGGAGCTGCAACGGCTCTATAAAATCTTGGCACAATATTGGGCATGCGAGTCGTTAATTGCTGTTGTTTTATAGAAATCACAGGTTTTGACATTCATTTACCTATTTAGATTCGCGACTGGTGGCTGAGAGCTCATAAGGGTGATGACCTAATGGCAGCCCGTGGGGGGACTATTTAAGTCGCATAGAGCTAGCTAGTAAGGCTGGGAGACCGATCTTAGTGCCGTGCATCCAGCAAGGCTTGTGCGTCGAGGGCGGGAAGACTAAAACGACTACAGTACGAGAGGACTTCATTAAAACCCTCCCCAATACGCACTTGGGTGTGCCCTTATGACAGGAAAATGTTGGTACATTCGTCTCTACTGCAATGAACGTGCCAATCAGGTGGTCCTAGCTTCAACAGAAAAGTATTCGTACGTAAAACTAATGCCTTTATTGAAGCATCTTTCGAATCTACCACCGCAGTACCGCGACTTAAACCCACCTAAAACGTAACGGCCCTTGCTCTGGAAACGTTTTTTGTAGATTCGATTGAGTTTGTACGTCTTTGACCAACTTCGCCAGTCGATACAAGCAGCCGTAACTGCTTCACAAGCTCTTTGGAAGATATTTCAGTCATATTAATTGACAGATGTAGCAGGCGATTCAATAAGGGAGGAGGTGCTTGGTTGTGGCAACAGGTCTTCCGAAATGGCAGTAGGTGCTCGATATGGCAGCAGTTCGGTTGTGAGACACGTGCTCGATGTGGCAGCCCCAGAATACCGGTAGACAGTAAGGTCTTTAATACGACGGCACGCAACACGGCCCATCAATGCAGCAGCAGGCAGTATAGCGCTGGTTCCGACTTGGCACCTGTCAACATAGCGGTGCAGAGCAACTCTCCGGTGGAAGGCGGTTTCTAAAATGAACGGCGGCATGGGCCCATTTTATGCTCTGTTGCGTATTGGTCTCAACACGTCCAATAAGATTATGGCACGTAAATGGCAGACCACTTTTACGAATCTCGTTGCTGTGTTGTACAACAATTCTAATTCTACTGGTGATTTATCGTATTTGCCAATACGCCATCCGTTTTCGCCTCCGTCGCAAAAATGTCAACGTCCGAGTCAAGGTTTCGCCAACTTTGTTTTAGCCACTTATGATCTCTCAGCCATCCCTTTCCTTGGTCTTAAGGGCGTAGAATCCTGCCAAATAATGCACAAACTGGCTAGAAGCAAGAGAAGTGTTAGAGCAACCATAATAAGGCAGGCATACTTCAGCAATCCTATAAGGCAGCTATACCTGGTAAACTTCCAGAGATTCGAAGCGATCGAAGCGATCGAGGACGATGCATTGCTTTTTAACACGTTCACCCAGACCATTGGGTATATTTCGCTCATTCCTGGCTGCAGTTATCGCTACCCTGTATTGATCGCGTAAAGCCGACTGGAAATACAAAGGTGTGCATGTAGTCCGTCGGTCCCATTGCTTCCCTTTGACACAAAATTGTGCGATCCCTCAGATGCACATCCTCCAGCTGAACCGGGTACTTATCCATCATCTCTATCACGTACTTATATTATCGGTGTTGCGTGCTCATATTAAAAGCAGGTCTAGCCGCGCAATAAGGCCCGATGGGGATTTGTAGAAAGCGAGTCAATCCGGCACTGAGTGACCTTGCTTTGCCTCATTTGAGACTTTAGTAATGTTAACTTGACGCGTAGAATCCTCCGGTGTATGCTGGTTTGATTTTAGCGCTGCCTCACGAAGATATCTGCGATGTTTGTTGAGGCTCATGTTTTGAGGGCATAGGTACGGAGCCTCGTCTTCCATCTCGAAAGCAGGATCATTCATTGTGTAGCCGGCACCAGCTTCTTGCAGCATCCGTAAGTCTTGCAGATTCCATTAGGTTCTTAGGGTCCATGTCTAAAACAATATATTCTTCTCACTTGTGCAATCACCATCACAATCGCGTTTCCAACTTTCAAATATGGCACGTTTGGGGCGCTGGAAATCTTCTGACAAAGCCCAATCTCCTCCGTTTTCATCCATGAATTTAGCTCTTGGCAGGATTCCGTACCGGTAGCTAGAAAGGCGTCTGCATAGCTATTTAGTGATGCTTGCGAAAATGTAGCTGGGTATGGTGGAAGGCCTCGTATTCCAGATGACATAGACCATCTGCTTGTGAACCTGGGAACCTACTAGATTTGACTTTATAAACAAATTTGGCGACATGGCCTTTTGGGATTCTATTGATTTGACGTTGGCACGTAGAAGGCGAATCATTTTCATATTTCTCTATTTTTGAAAAGTGGTATCCAATTAAGCTGCTTAAAAAGGGCAAGGATCCATCGAAGGAGATCTCGTACAACGTCAATCGGGGCGATATCGCAGCTGCGGTGACCCATATTCATCAAAGAAGCCGATCTAAAACGCATGTAGGTCGCGGCTCAGGAGCCCGAATGGCGGACTTAGGTGGAGCCAGTGAAGCACAGATACTCCGGACGCTGGAATAATCAGGCCATGGAGTAGTGCTTGACGGGAATGTCGTCCACAGTAATGTCCCTCACCGATAGATCGCGTAGCATATTTGAACGTTTTTTTATTTGTGTTTTGGCGCGAAAGGGTTCTCTCTCCCGCTATCGAAGAAACTTCAACCTACAAAGTGCGAAATGCAAAGTACAAAGTGCTCTTGAGCATTCGGCAATTTGTGGTTTGACTTGATGGGCCTTAGGTGAAAGGGGTATCTCCTCTAAAACCGATTGATAGGTTCGCTACAAAGTGCCTCCAGAGTGCACAGTGCACAGTGTTCTTAAGTGGCCTATTCAGCAATCGAACTCTTAGCACAACAATAGCTAGACCACGCACCGAGGGACCAGGAAGGAAGCCAAGCTATTTCTACATGCGTCTGTGTCGTTTAAGGTAAGCAAGACTGCATTCAACACTTTTCATCAGACAAAGATCTAGATGCTACTATTCCCACCTTCTTCCGATATATTTGACTACGTAGGAGAAGAAGAAAAAACAGTTTAGGGAGCTTAAGAAACGCCATGTATTTGCACTTTGCAGTGTAGTTTGCGTTTTATAGGTGCTGCGCAAGCTTAGCAGGTACCGCCATACTACACTGGCGGTTTTGTTGTTACAAACCCCGAAAAAAAATGCAGCTGCTGAGGGTGACTCCCAACACAATGAGTATCACTTTTCTGCGGCAACTTGTGGTATGTACTAGCAAACGTTACGCTATGTGTGTCGTCCACACTAACCTTTTTAAACAAATATTAACCCTTTTAACCCGGTTAGTAGGTTCGTTTTACAAGATGCAAACTGCAATGCATTTTACAGCTACAAAGTGCTCTTAAACTCCCTATTGTAAAAACAAAATTCTGCCACTTGTACGGATGGGAAGGGTGCATTTCGGCGACGTTAATGCCGTGGCACCGCTCTTTCTTTTGAGACGGAAAAGGAGATCCTAATGTGGGTCTACTGCTCACAACGAGATAGCATATCAGTCTCATTAGCGACGTTACGTGCAAAAGGACGGTGATTTGCTATAGACATTGGTTTGCCTATGGCAAGAGTTCGGTCGTCTTACTCGTGAGCGAAGAAATTTATGCGACAACATCGTCTTTCCACCGGAGCTCAAACCCGACAAGGAAGGCTGTCAACTCCAGCCAATGCCCACGTTGCTGCACAAATCTTTTGCGCACCCCTCCACCAGGCCATTGTAGTGAAGGGTTTTTCCCAAGGTTTCAAGAAATATCAAGCAGGTGCGAAGTTGTTATTTTTTATCATTACTTTCTTATCGTTATCTGTCTCATGTTTTTAGCTGTAATTCTTTTAGTATCTACCGCGTAGAAGAATTGCGCAGCGCAGCTAAAAAACGAGGTGAGTCAAATGTGTCACCAAGAAAAAATAGCGGTGCATCACCATGCTACTGTTCAACTCTGTCAACGCTACAAGTGCCAAGTATCCACACTTTCTCGTTTTCAAAAGCTTGCCGTCAAAGACAATAGAAAGCATGCGCTTACAATAAGGAACGTCGAATCGACACGTTTGGAACGAGGTCAAGGACCTTTAAGTTAAGACGGGCGCCTCCATTTAGGAACATGCGACAGCGACGTGGACCAGCTCCCTTTCTGTAAAGTTTTTGCGTCACTATTTTGCTGAGCGCCCTAATCGTTCTTTTCTGCGGAATATCTTTTCGGGGCACTGGTGTGGTGGAAAGATCCAAGATTCCACCCGCACCCGAATTAGGCGACCTATGTTAGATTAAATGCCTGAGGTACCCAAAGGCTTAGGAGCAGTGGATCACGGTACGAACTAGGCGGATGATCCGGATACGCTTCTTACGAATGCGTCAGGCGTAGCTGAAGTATGTAACTAATTCCGTATGAAAAAAACGCCCGCAGCTGATTGAATGCTGATACAAAGTATATTCTAGCCATGCTTAGTACGTAGGGATGCTATATGTGTTTGCTTGTTAAATAATGATGCTGCGAGCTTATTGATGGATGTTGTTAATATTGATGTAGAAAGATATACACGTGCGGAGTAATGCAATTCGGCTTTATTAATGAACGATGTCGCCATTGTTCTAGTCGAAGTCCCTGCTTTGTTTTCGCTGTCGCTTTCTCTCTTGCTATTACCAGACGCGTAACCGAGACATTTCAGCTGTGGTAAGAATCATCTTAGCCGCGGCTATCAATCTCTTCGTCGCTCATCACACTTACGGCATCCTTGCGCGGCTCAAACGCAATATTGATGTGTCGGTTGGTGGTACATAAACGCATCATTTCGTCGATCAAGCAGATTAAATCCTCCTCTTGCCGATTCAAGCTAATTGGGTTCAACTCTAGTGCATCTCAGAGAAGTCCAGCTCTACCGAGCCCGCTTGTAATAAGCGCTGGGGTCAAAGCTGCCCACTTCTCCGCACCCCACACGACAATATCCATGTGTCTTGGCGCTGCAAGATGGAAGTCAACTGCTCGAAAATTACTTGCGGGGCCGCTTTCTTGCAACAGGGTCGGAGTCCGATCTGTCGGAGTCTGAAAAATTCCCAGGCAGCTTATATATCCAAGCACTTAGTACAACCGAATTGAGTGTAGGACGTCAGCGCTTAGTTGGTGTATTTAGATTACTTCGCCTCGGCTTTAGCCCCTGTCACATTTGCTACTCTCTCCTTTCTCGCAGATTCTTCATTGTGAAGTTAGGCACCTCCTGTTGAAGCTACACAATTTATCACTTCCGCAATCCTTCAGTGGGCTATTGCACGATATGTCCGCTGGTTGGCACACGTATGTAGAATCGTTAAGAGAGCTACCCCAATGGAAGCTGCATATTGCACAACTTCTTCGCTCCAGCGTGTTGTAGCAGAACGTCGCCCTCTCGCGGTTCGTCCCAGCCGGGACAGGTGTGCGGTCTGGCTTTCGCCGTATTCCGACTAACCAAGCCAGGCTCACCGAGGCTCAGCCGAATTTGACTCGACCGACGTCGTACATAAACCCCGTGCCCTCCACCAAAGGGTGGACGACGGCGTGCGATCCTTTACAAGTCGCCGAGCGCAAAGGCAGCTCACCTAGATACCCGGGCTGTACGATATACCGACCCATCGAGCCCGGCGGGGCTTGCTCTTCGCGCATAACTATGGTCTTTTCAGCAACGTAAACAGGCTCAATGAAGGCGGCATTTACCTCCATTTTTACGCTTCCTCGACGAGTTGCATAATGTAGAAGGCCTACTTCTGCAGACACAGCGCAAGAGATCGGCAGGTTTGATGGTGGTAGCTTCACCACCGCACGCTGGCCAACCGGTCCACGGCCTTGTGTGCGTTTACAGTAGAGGTTGAAGTCTGTCTCATCGTAATATACGCTGAAAGGTCCCTTACACCCGAGCTCGAGCAGCGTCTTATCGAACATGCGACGGTTCACGGTAATCACCGCATTGTTTCACGTTTCGGTCTCTATGCGAACCTGTAAATGGCATCATCCATACCATATACGTGAATAGTTATATAATTATAAAGCAACCCAGTCCGTCTTGTACACGCTATTTAACCTGCTTTAACGTGTACAGCTTCCTACATAACTTCTTACTGATCAATGAAGTGCTCCAAATCACCCCAAAGTCAAAAATGAGCATGTCGCGCATTTGCGACAGCGTACACTGAAAGATTATCATCCCCTTCTTAAAGGGGGTCCGGGCCCCGCCTCTAGTTCACTGAAGCCTACGACCGGACGCGACGTTGATAACCAAAATCTTCTTTTTATCCAATCAGAAGCGTACAGTTTGGAAGGCCTTAGAAAACACGTCCCATTTGGTTTCAAGCACACCTCGCTGTCTACTGTGTGCTCTCGTCTACTCTCAGTTCTCAGATAATCCTCGCTTCGCTTGCAAGGGGGGTTATAAAAAGAACACAAACTTATACATGATGACACGATTAGAATGAAACGTAGTATAAATATAAATTACAAAGTGGACCGTCGCCATGGCCGACGGTGTATACAATTTGAAGCCGAGCACATATTCTATGGCCGCCACGCTTCGCTCAGCAGAGGATATATTAATTTATGTAGGCGTAAGTAAAATTGTATTACTTTAAAGTTCATGCTACGTACAGCTAGCTGGGTGATCATAAACAACAACTGAGGCGTCTTCTGTAGCACAGAGCCACTCGGTTCTCTTAGCATTCATGAATATAGTTGCCTACAACACGGGCCAAATGCAATATCAACGTTTTAGTAACGACCATGGGGGTAGGGCCACTGTCTTCGCCAAACTCCCAATTACTTTCCTAAACGATATTTTAGTTGCAACACAATATATTTGTGGTTTTTATCCATTTTGGCAAAACGGAGGGATATCCTACATATCGGACCCGATTTGCTGAACTCTTCCGATATAGCAAGTACGGTTGAGGGAAGATAGCTATCTCGGCCCGAGATAGCTAAACTTTTGCACCTCTTCGGGCCAGATTTGACGCTGGATGTTCACAGCTGTGAGGCTCAGCTCATAATTACCGGTTTACTTCGGAAAAAGTGACTACCCAAAAAACATATCTGAGGTCGTCTCCAAACAGCCATTTGACTTAATATGATAAATCCTAGCGGCCGTAGGTGATCATACATGCATTTCATTTGGCAATACCATAAATGCATGCACATATGCAGAGCGTAGTGGTTCCAACTGCATCAAGGCTGAACTCGTCCTTAGACATGAAAGGTGTAGTCAACTCGGAATGACGTTCTTATGCCTGTTAAGTCCTTAAACATGAAGGAAAAAAATCACCCTCCGAGATTAGATGGCAAATCGGGCGGCAAAATCGAAGAAAGCCACAATAACTATCAATTATGTACCCCACGTACGTCCATCAAGTTCACCTAGTTGAAGTCGATGCAGACTCAGTCCGCCCTCTGTTTTGTTTTTACTAACGACCATTGAACGTCCCGAAATTGCCTACTTTACAACAATTTACCAAATACTTCATAAGACTTTTAACATAATACATTAACATGATTTTAGGGGCTGGTTTGGGTGGCCGGTACTGGTTCTTGGTCTAGTTTCCGCTATGAGGTTAGGTATTATCTCATATTTGATTGGTCAAATAAATAGGTTTAGGTTGGATTGTTCAGAACTCGAGAGCCACATCGGGTTGGTGGTTCTCGGATTCTCCGCCAGTGAAAATACAGTCCTGAACATTTTACGATGCCGTCGCCACCAGCCCTTGCTCGCTTGGCGATGCAAACGTGCGCTACGGCAGTTGCCTTGGCTTGTGGCTTCTTAATGCACCGTGATGTACGTATTAATGTGTATACCCTGGAGGATTCCATTGACTTTGAATCTGTGTTGCACGACCCGTGCTATAATGCGTGGTTCTCCCGCCACTTGCGCTGCTTCCAAGCAACCTTTCTGCTCTTGTGTAGTATGCTGCGTGTTCACTTTCTGGCGGTTGCCTACAAAACGTATAGCTTTGAGAGGGCGGTCGCATGTATGTTATTTCATTTAGCTTCATCTGGTGGCTATAGATGGACCCCACAGGCGCTTGGCGCCTGTCAACATACAAGCCGTTTGCGATCACAGCTAGCGCTTTATGTCCTTTGACATTCGTCCGGGGCCGTGGAGTGACTCCAAATACTTTCAGCATTCGAGGTTTGGGAAACAGATCGATCTCCTACTTCTCCGTGGGTTCCACGTCCTTACCGACTCGGGTTACGGCATTGCGCCATCCGTAATGACTCCGTACTCTGCGAAAGACGAAGGTGGAACGCTGACGCGGCGTCAGGCCCGATACAATTTTTATCATTCTTCTACCAGAATGATAATTGAGGGTGCACTCGGGCTACTCAAGGAACGTTTTAGAATTTTAAAGAAGGTACTCGAAGAGCAGACACCAGCAGCATCAGTAAGAGTAATCGTTGCGTGCCTAGTGCTGCACAATATTTTTATCGACTTCAACGATGAAACAGAATTTCTAGATGGCGACGGTACGTCGGCCATCTTCGTCAATGACCAAGCAGAAACTCAAGATCGAGGGAGCTATAAAGAACGAACAAAAATTGAAAAACAGAAGCGAGATGATATTGCAGCATTGTTTAGTAATTAACTAATCAAGCTCCCGGTATAACCGACCTTTCCTTTGCGTTCATTGCTTGTCGCTACCACCCTGCAACTTACCAATAAGTTGCACCAGGTAGTGAGTCTGGATCTGCATCTGGGCCAGCAGCGCTTCTTGGCTCTGCATCATCGCCTCAAAGCGCTTGTTGATAGCGCTCACAATGTCGCCGGTAATGGGGTGCCGATGTTGTCATGGCAGCGGCCATGGCCTGGAAGCTGTCCGTCATGGACTTTATGCCGACTTCAAAGCTATCTGCCATTGTCTTACGCTTTTTACTCTGCGCCGTAATCGTTGGCTCAGTCTCAGCCTCCATCGTACCGCCGGAAGTGATGCCTTCCATTTCCGCGGTATTGGTATCTTCTTTATTATCTGCTAACGTCTGGCCATTCATTCCCGAAGAGCTAAATGCATAAATCAGTGAGAAGAGTTAAATTAGATGATATCTTCGAATTGCAAGTGTTAGTTATCAACTCAACAAAATAAAAAGCAATACCTTACTCAGTACTCCAGCATCAATGCCAGCCCAGGCGGCTCGACTACTGGTAACTCCAGGTTGCCCGTTGCACTCGTATCGGAGTTATATTCAACCCATTTGAGCTTAAGCCGCTTCACCTAATAAAATGCATGAGTTCAACACAGATTGTAATTTAACGTGACACATATGGAGCGAAGTACAGCTCTCCATCGAATATACCTTATTTTTGCACTGCTCCGTAGAGATGGCCTTGTCATGAAGACGGCTCATCTCCGATGCAAGTAGGAGCCAAGCTTCCCCGATGGTGCTGTTATTTTTGACACTGCCAAATCGAGCCGAGAACGTGTCGTAGCGCAGGCGCATCAGATCCTCCACCATGGACGCTGTCCACTCAAGCACACCATTCGCTTTGGCACCATACCCCCACTGCTTCTTCTTGCTTTCGGTGATGACGGCGTCGATTGTGCAGGTAGGACAGGAGCTGGCGCTGGCGCTTCTACTCCGGTATGCGCGACGCCTTCTGATGGAGCCGACGGGCGCGTAGACTGCTGCGGCACCGCTGACAGCAGTCATGTAGTCGTTTACTTGGGGCTTGTCTGATCAACTCGAAGTGTCAGCGGCTTGAGTTCCGGGCACAACGTAGCTCCGAGAACCTGTGAACCAGTCGTTACTTTACCCTACCCTCCATGATTTTAAAACAATGCGGCAGAAACCAGAACGTACCACCCAAACCAGCCCCTTATGATTTGTCTGAAAGTGATCAAAATTGCTCTGAAACTGATATTCGACTAACGCCGCATTTAGTTCGGGATCAGAATTGGTAGACACAACTTGTGTTCCAGCGTTTAAAACCGATCAACACGATTAGCATAATTACTCGTTTTGCAGTATATTTAGATCCCTCCCCGCACTCGGGCAACGAAACAGTTAAACGATTCGCTGCTTTAAATATATGCACTTTATTGCAGCATACGTTATCGCAGTGGATAAAGTGTCTTTGTGAAATTAACAGCGGTAGTCTGTTATTCCGACTTGCCAATTGAGCGACTCCACCTCATAAACAGTCACTGCACACTAAACTCTGCGTAATGACCTATATTTATTATGTGGGCATATTCCGTAAACGGTTAATCCCGACTACAATCACACCGGGGCAGTTAAAAGCTTACTACCAACGCTCGTAGCATCGTTTACAGATGCAACCTTCCATTATAAAACAAAAATCCTTTGTGGGACACCGTATTTTACACAATTATTTCCAAACGTAAGATATAATCACGAATTAAATGTCTTCGGAAGTGGTACCCGTTTTTAGTAAACGTGTCATCTTTGTTGGCTAGTAGGGACCGAACCCTCCTCAACGTATACTTTAAGTAAAGGAATTTATTAAGCTGGATTAAATATAGAGAGTTTCAGAGCTCCTCTTTTTACGTTTGACCTGAAAAATGTAGCGTTCTGGTTTCACTGAAGGATGTTCATTTGTTGTTGTGCCACTGCGATCGTCGGATACCCGATTCTGGAAGGATTCCGTTGGATTAAAATAGTTGTTAATGTAAGTTTTAAGTGTGTCTCGTAACATTTCGTGTGCAGAACATAGTAGCCACTATCCACATTTTCACGTACAACTGTATATTTTCTGACTAAGTTGTGAAACTACGGAAACATGTATTATCTGCAGTAAAACCATAGCTACGTACAATATACTACACGCCTCTAGTTGTGTTCAGAATTAGTCCCAAGCCTGCCAGACAGTTAAACTATAAAAAAAAATGCATTCTTGAGTGTGCAGTACCGTATTTCCAAATTGAACCCTAGCCGTTTCTTGAAACACGAAAGATAGCCGACACAGCTGATACTTTCGATTTCAATCCCAGGAAAGAGTTTTAGTATACAGAAGAAACTTTCACAAATGCGTATTTTGTACTTTTCGTTTGGGGTTTCCCAATACCCAGCTCGACCAAAACGCGTACCGGTACACTCTGCGACCTCGCTGAATCTCTGATTAGAGTCAGAATGAAAGGAATGTGCAAGAGTTCTCTCTATTGTTTAGGAGGTTTCGAGTCGAAATGTTTTTTTTTTAAGTTAACGCGTGAAACTTTTACAAAGATCGCCAATCCTAATCAATAAGGCCGGTTTTGGATATAACTCGGCGTCTACATTGTAGTGTACTTGATTTGAAATATGGATCGGTATTTACCGCAAAATGTCCAACTGAATTCCCACGACTTTGTGCTCCGACTTAAACACATTTTTAGTCAGATTAGAGTAAAGAAATAGCAGTTTCAATAATACTGTCGTGAAAATTCTGCCATATTAATAACGCTAATTCCTTTGTGCTCTAAGTATTCCTAATTACATTGTTAATCATGGGTGAATCTACCACGATGGTTAAGCCCACCTGAGTTGTGGGTGGATTAACTTCAAGCACTCCGTCATTCGTCTGTATATCCGCTGCATCTTTTAATACCAAAGAAAAAACAAGTACATGCATCGTGAGAACAGGTATTAATTGTAGGCAGAATTACCAATAAAAAATGAATTGATTAATCTTAAAGTGTCAGCTTTATCTAGCAACCCACCAAAATATGCAAAAGTGCATCATTTAGATTTGCATGCTAACTGCGTACGGTCGTGGCCGTATTCGTCGCCACTTACATCGCAGTGAAATTTTAAATGTATGGAAGCATTATTGATTCTGGAATTTAGCCGAGCACGGCACGCGGTGTACACAATTTTAAGCTTATAATACGAATTCGGTAACGTTGCTTTTGTTCTACCAATTTCGAAACTTCATTATCATTTCTTCAGTAAATTTCCCTTCTATCGCTCATACATCAATATTGTTGGCTACAGCACTAAGAAAATGCAACATCACTCTACTTTTATTATGTAGCTCAGTCTGTTATCTACATTGGCAGACTTGTCCCCTCCTACTCCAAACTATTAAAAAAGTGTATACTGAAAACTTAAAAGCTTTAGGTACAGACTTTTTACATGGTATACATTGTAGGTGTGTGGCGATGGAGATGCTAACGGGTCGCCCACTCTAGCCTTGGAACATGCCAATGGAGCGAATGTACGCGTCCGTATCGCTTTTGCAGCACAGGATCGCTGATTTTTCTTTTTTCTTAGTAAAGCATAGAGATACCTATATGGGCCGTCTCCAAACACTGTTGAAGTGCTTAACTGCATCTGTTTATGAGGATAAAACTGAATTACACACGACTACCTGGCTGTGTGGTGTACACAGCGCGCTCTAATAGTGAGGGTTTTCCACAGAAGTGCCGCCGTCGCTAACTGGCTGAAACCAATATTAGCCAATGGGTAGTCCGGAAAAGCGTGACATTTTTTCGGGGCCACTATAAAAGTTTTTGCATGGTAAAAGTCGAGGGAGATCGAATCACGCTTATATATATGATGTAATGTCTTTGAATCTCCCAGGTGAATGGTAGCCCTGTCGGCGACGGTCCCTTCTTCTTGCAACATGCGACTACAAATAATTTAGCTCGGTATTTATTGTGCGGGTTTTCTTGGGCTAAATGTGTCTTGTCGTTTATCCATTTGGGTTTTCCATGGCGTTATTTTAAGATGATGACGCATAAAGATCTCTTATATGGTAACCCCAGAGCAACTCTTGGCGTTGCTCGAAGTTTATAGTAAACGCAAACAAAGGGCCTCCTTACACACTCTTGGTGTTGCTTGCAAGGCCACGCGCGGGAGTCCAAAGCAAGAAACAGCCGCCCAATGTTGTCAGTCTCTCCTAAGAGCTTTCGAGAAAATAAACATAAAGTTACGCAACTAAAAGCTCGAGAATGGTAATCGAAAACGCTATAACAAACGCCACCAACGTGGATAAAAACCTGGCCCGCAAAAAGGTGGTATGATTAGTCAGGGTAACGGGTTGTTCACCAACGTAGGTTCACTCCAGATGTCATCCCAATCCTACTAATAATTATCCAACCAACATGGTAGTCCACTGCTGTGGGAAAACCTGATTATCAACTAGCATGAGAGTACATAATAATCACCCTTTCATGCCCCGCCTATCTAAATTATACTATACAAATCCGAGATATTTGCCTTTAAGAGGGCGCCCCATGCGCCCTTAAACGAAATCACTATACTTGTTTGGACTCTTCTCTTGTGACAAACCATTGAGGATGATTTGATGATACAACCTGATGTACGAACGAAACTTATTTAAAGTATGACTGGTGATTACGAATCGTACTGTTTGTTCTATGTTTTTATAGATAGTATCGAATCAGTTAAACATCCTTAAAGGGCGCCTGTGGCGCCCTTTAAGGACCTGATTCCTCCCCTTCTTTTGCAAGAACCCCTGAAGAGGGATGTCCAAATATAACCTCACTTGATTTTCTGCAACGGTTTATTTTTAGAATGTTGCCCGAAGAAAACAAAGAGACCAAATTGGCTATTTGTAAATCGACAAAGTAGAATTAGGTAGCGTACCAATTTCTTTCGCAGACACCTTGTTTTTATGCAAAGCGACAACTTTTGACCAGCAAGCTTCAAGACGCATAGGATGCCGTGGAGCGACAGCGAGGACGCCAACAGCTGTGACGGAGTTGACGTCGGCATCGTGGATGACGTAGGTATGGATGCAACGGAGGACGTCGCGCATGGCAGTTGTGAACGGTGAGCACAAGATCGAAGGCATTTGGCGTATAAGCCGTTTGTTGATAACCGTTTGCATAACAGAGAATGCGAATCAAGTTGAAATTTAGGCCAACACTACAACGCGTTTTCAGGATGACGAGGAAAAGCTGCTGATGCTACGTCTACTATGGGTCACAGTGGTTGTTGTGCTGATCCAGCTCGACGGAAGGTCTCTCCGACGTCCTTCAGATGAAGTGGTGGTAGTTAGATCGTATTTCTTCCCTCGCTTGAAGGCCAACCAGCCTTTAAAGGCTTATCGTAGAACTGTGCGCTGCTCTCCTGAGTCGTTCGACAAGTTGCAAGAGCTGTTGGGGCCGCTATATTAGCGCAAGTATGGTCTACCAGGCAAAAATACGCAGTATTCCTTTGACTATGGACTTGCGGTCCTGTTAACTTACTACGGTAACGGCTGCGGCCAGTACGGAGACGGCATTGGTGGAACTGCGAACAACTGGGCATGTTAAGGACGGTGGCGCTTCGCTACATCCAGAATCTCGAAACTCTTATTTTCGACATGATGGACGATGTTGTTTACTTTCCGTCTCCCTCCGCTGATGATGAATGGAACGAAATGGTCGAAGGGTTTGCGTCTCGTGGTGGAGACTTCCGGGACGTTGTATGCATTTTTGATGGTACTATTATACGAACACGACGCCCAAGCAATCACCTGGTTGGACACAAATTGCCTAATCTAATCCGATCTGCAGCTGACCTATTGTATGTATGTCTGGTAGGGCTTCTATGATAAAAACGGTAAGCCAGCCTATAACTGTTTGGCAGCCATCGATTATCACACCAAAGTTCGATGCCTTGGTATCTTCAGTGGTAGCAATTCCGATCAGTCAATGTGGAATCAGTCTCAAGTATTGGGAGATCGAGCACGATATCTATGCCCTCCTGGGATTAATTGGTTGGGTGATTCTGAGTTTAAAATCTGACCATTTCTTATGGTACCGTACGACGAGCGCAATGGTAGGTGACTGACGACGAAGCAGCGATGGTATTTTTTTATTATTTTTAGGTATTGCTCCTTGCAGATATTTTGGCCCAGTCATGTATATTATCTCGGTTATAAGCTCGAATTTATTTGAGCCAGCTCGTATTTACGACTTAACTCTGATTTATAAATCACCCTGGTGTAGCTTGGTAATCTGAGTTATAAACTCGTAATTCAGGCATAGACACTTAATTGTGAGTTCAAAACGCAGAATCGCCCTTCCCGAAGGGCAAAAACGATGTATCGTAGTCAAATCAGACTGCTACAGAGTCATATCAAAGTAGAGTTTGCAAATCTCATGAAAACTATGATTTAGAGACAGTCCAAGTCTATTTTAGAGGTCTATTTTAGAGGGAAAAGTATCTGCAATAGGCAATAACCCAAAGCTTTTTATATTTAATTTTGAATTTAATTCTGTGCGCAGCTACAACAACCACATCTCCTCGACGCGTATTCTAGTTGAATACGTGTTTGGCAATATAGAAGCTCGCTTCAAAGTACCACACGGAGTGACCGATCGGCGTTCACACACCACCAATACACGGATGATCAGTGTTCCACAATTTGTTAATCGACATTGGCGATAAAAAAGGGGTTTGATATCGTTCGCAATGATTAAGAACGTATTCAAACAAGGGAGGTAATGGATGCGTACAATCGGAACTGGGATAGAACGAAAGAAGAGGTAAAAATAGCAGTAAGCAAGCGGGATGCCTACGCAAACTATTTTTACCACTACGACAACGAAGAATAAAACGTAACATTAAGTATCGTTCTTATGACGATTCAATCCGCCTCAGAACGCTTTAGCTGCTTCATCAGTTCCGTGAATAAAGCTGCTGTGGTTTTCTGCAGACCATGATTTCGCATATTGCCTAAGAAGTCGCTTCGTGCTTGCGTCCGACGTTTCTATCGACGTCACCAGCTTCTACATTAACGCGGGCATGTTGTGGTCGGACTGGTTATTCTGTCGGCCCGCGAAAATGCGTTCAACAGCTCAACGGGTCGTTTTCTGTCTGGGCTTCCGCGCAGTTGCTGATACGTTTCTTTCTGGAGCTGCTGCTGTTCTTTGGTAACTGCTTTAGCTTTTGCTCTAGCTCACTTTGTGTATCCGAGCACTCCTCTTCCGAATCGATGGCTTCGGTAATCGATTCATCACTGTCGTCACCGACATCGTCATGTGTGTTTCCACCGGACGCGATGATCGCTTCTCCGGTAAGGCCAGGGTTACCCGACAATATATCGCATAGTAGCAGCCAAAGTGCTGCCAGCGCAAGGCCAAGTTCTTTTCGATATTCGACACGAAAATCCATCTGATCACATGCCAAATCCGCGCGAGCATTCCACTGGTTTCACCATCAAATGGAGCGAGTGAAGCCCTACGTAGCCGGTAGTTGCTAGGCAGTTGAAGATACTCACGCTCTGTAGGGGTACCTTTGCCAATGCTATCGTCGTTGGCGGAAGCGGACACCGCACGATTACCCGTAGCAAGTGTACGGGTTCGCTTTGCTATGTACAACTCCCGAATAGAGTTCGCCTTGGTCTTGAACTGGGTTACTGCCACCTCACGGGGTTCTATTCCCTCTCCCCATGCTTCTTCTATTAGGGCGCGCTCAAGAAAGGTATTCACCGTAGCCTCCCATGTGGCGTGAATTGTTCCGTGTTGGTTGTTTCTGGGCAAACTTCTTGAGAATGCGGGGGTTCGTGAAGCGCGTTTCAAGCGCAAGTCGGGTGAGAGGCACACTCCAACGCATGTTGCTGACTTTCGCAGGTTTCGCGGGCTTTGGCGAAGGTATCGTGCGTCTGTCCTTCGATGACTTCGTTATTGCAGCCCCCCCCCCACCTACCGATCGCGATGCGGTGGTCTTGGGCGTTGCAACGGATAGAACTGGTGCACCCTTGTCAGGACGTCTAGCAACACCTTGTCGTCGTGCCTTCTTGCGGGGCGTGAAGATGTATCAAACGAGGACATATCATCCAAGCTCATTGCCTTCGCTCTGATTGTTGATCCTGGTGTAGGTTTTGAGACTGCAAACACAGGGGGGTTGCCCGGGGAACCAACAAGAGTTTGTTTTGGACCATTCTCGTCGATGATGGAGGCTCGTGGCTGCGGACCTGCTCACGCCTTAGCTGGAGGCTTGGAGGAATTTCAGTTATTATTGCTATCTCTCTTACATACACCGTCGATTATAGCTACATGGGGGGGGTGCATGATTGTGTGGCTACGTAATCTGAGTGATCTCCGTATACCATATGCGCAACGGAAAATCATTCGGTTTCTCCTTCGTAAAAAAAAATCTACCAGTAGTCATATTTTCACACGGTGAGCGATCCGAGTGTGCACACGACAGCAGGCGCTCGACACGCGACCACAATGATCACTAGGGTCAGTGGTATTATAACTGCGCGCGGATAACGCACGGATACACATAGCGCGACGATATGTGCACCCGTATAACTGATAGCACATATAGCTACAACTTTTGTTTGAGCAATTATTATTAATTAAAATGTGGATTTGGTGTGACTTTTTTTAACTAGATCGTCGCTGGGAATACCGGATTTTTTTGTCTTAAGTGTATATTTGTGCTACATGTATGAACGCTGTACAATAGTCTAAATTTGCATGCGCTATGCTTGGAACAACTAACTGTAAAATCGCAGTTGCTCCTTCCAAGATGGAGGGCATACATTAATACATGGTCATCACATCAGTATATTGTGCAGTTGTGAAGAGCTGGACTCTCTCAAGTTCCAATCCCCGCGATCGAAGTGGATGACTGGGAGATTGGTGACTGGAAATCCTGCGATTCCTCGGAGCTGTAGATGTACAGGCTGGAAATACTGCGCTTGCTCGGAGCTATATACGTACCGGGAACAAAAACTTCCTCGCTCGCGTCTGGTGCCTCCAGCTCTCGTGCCTACACATCGAGATGGTTTATACATGATCATTGGAAAAGGTTATCACCAGCACTACTAAATAACGCACACTTTTTGTAGAGATTTAAATATAAGTTTTGGTTGTGTATTATTATTTAACCAGTCCGTGATATCGTATCATTTTTCTCCATCGAAACCATAGAGTGTGTACTACAGCTGGAAAGCAGACTTATAATTATAATTGGTGAGATCGACAGCGCGGCATTATATCAGTAAAATCTGAAAATGCTATAAGCATTCCGGTCTTGAGCGCGCTGAAGCTGGATCAATTAACGTTAAGTAGGTACTTATTGATTTGGGCCGAACTAAACTGTAAAGATGTTGTTATGTACTTGCGACGCTGTAAGTACAGCTCAGGGCTACAGTATAAATATGGTGGGCGCATGTATGATGTACAGCACAGTTTTATGTGGCAGCGTTCTTTGACATTATTACAAAATTAACTACATTCTACATATTTTACAATCTATCTGTTTACCACCAATCTTGGTGGATGGTTAAATGTGCGCGGTGGTGTCGAGAGTGGTGGCGCCAGAGACAGCAAATGACGTTGAGAAATGGGAGGATGGATACACACCGTGTTCATATACGTTTTTACAATAGGGTATTAAATATAATGAATAAAAATAATATTGTTTGGACAATTCAATGAATAAGATATATGAAGTAGAAACCCGCCTTAGCGAAGCGGAGGCGGGCCTACCTGTTCTACTCCAACTTACCATGACACGGACATCTTATTGTACAGCTGGAAGCGACATACAATACATGAATTATATATGGAACTATGATGCTGTATACTTTGCATTGGATCTACATGTATTTATTGTATCTATCTGTATATTGAATTATCAATTCTTGTGCATGTGGGTAGTGTTCCCGAGGGTGATCTCAACTAAGATAGCCTCTGAACGACATGTTCAAAACCATTTTTACAGCGGAGACTACGTTGGTAAGATACTTGATAGCATGTACAATAAAGATTATTGTACCCTGTATCAAAAGTAAAATAAATAGGAAATTGAGATAGAAATAAACCACTGTAGCACAGTGGAGGCGGGTCTACCGATACTATTCCAACGAACCATGCCCAGAGCGCTAGTCCTAAACAATAAAGTGGATGTCCGTCTGTCCGTCTGTCATGATACACAATTCTGAACTTCTGATTGGCTATAACATCACTTATCTCAGTATATTAATGAAGCAATGTTGGACTCGAAAAGTACATATTTGACTACTGGCACACAAAGTTGTGTGAGCGGGAGGCGCCGCTTTGCGGCTCAACGAGCTCGCTCGTTAACAACTAGGGCTACGGGTGGGCTGGGAAAGCAAAGTTTTTCTAAACTTCAGTGTTATTTAATATTTGTTAATGATCGCCTCAGAAATTTATTTCGTTGATCACAGGTTAATGCAGGATCTATAATACTTCAAGAACGTGATAGGAAAATTACCGATAGGTTATGCTGTTACACAGGGGAGGGGATTATATCGCGTGGGTGCGTGCGCGACGTCCCGGTTTAAGTTAACGGTACTACCTTAGTAATCATTTTCTAAACTTAAATGACGACGAAAAGTTGATAATACTTAAATAACGGTTGCACCGTTTGAATCAAAGAATAAGTCCATCAAAGTTCGATATCATAATTTGCTTGTCCCCGCCCCAGAACCATTTTAATGTTTCCAGTCCGCCCACCTGTTGTGCTTCCTCCCCCGATGTCAATATCCTAGACGCACTTAGCTCTTAGTCCTCCTTTTCGCTTTTCTACTAGCTCGAACATCTTCAGTACTTCTTCCAGATCAAGACACTCGTCCACTTGGAAGATCAATTTCTGCAGCCCTGGACTAGGATTTCTTGCAGCTTCGTGCATACTACACTACCGATCGACAGCACTAGCAGATGCATCCATTGAGCTCAAGACGATGACATTGACGCATATAGGGCGGTGGCGCCGAACTTTTGTCAGTATGTTTGTGGAGTAGGGTAATTATTTTATTAAAGAGCTTTATAGTAAAATTGTCGCTATGACAGCCCCCGCGTAGCCCTAGTATTGGCAGCCATATTTCTGTGTTTTACCACTGCAGTTTACACTGGTTTAATATATAAAAATACTGGACGAAGGTTGCTTGTAGCAAATTTTGAAGTGTGCAACGGCATCAAGGACATCATCAGCTGGGGCTGTATGAGCACAAAATAACTCGAGAGAATGTATGCGACAGCTTACAAAGCAGCCATTGGTATATCCTAGACCGGTGGAAACGCTGGTCATCGCAGCAAAGTAAATGATAAGGAGTGTCGAAACCAATTCTGCTCGAACTGTCCTGTTTTTTTAATACTTGTTAGTTATATTTTCTAAGCAAGACAGCAAAACTTGTAGCTGCAGCCATCAGCCATCAGCTTTCGTTGTGGTTGATGTTAAAGCGCATTAGGTTAGTTACAGCAACGTGTGCAGTTTCCACTGAGCCCCCATTGCCAATAATACACTGTAAAAACAATTACGCCATAAACGCCAATAAGAATATGTGCTTTTTTTCAATCACTGTTTCGGATGACAGGGGCTACTAATTTACCCTTCAGCTTCCAGAACTTCATCATTTTTGGTCACTTTTTTGAAGTTCTGGAAGTTGAAGTGGTGAATTAGTAGCCCCTATCATCCGGCCTGCAAGCTAACATAATATATTGCCTACAAGAATCCTCAAAAGTACGGGAAAAGGCTGCAAGTAGACTTGTTCATTTGTTTTAGCACAAACTGAACAACTGCAAATTCGTTTACAACTCCTGGTACAAAGAGTACCCTTAAAACAAATTTCAGTCGACGGAGAGTATTTAGTGATCAGTGCTTCGAGCGCTCCAGCACATTCACCACGTGGCCCTGTTGAGTTGTCTAAACTCCATCACTGCTATTCCAAAAATAAAGCAGTGTTTTGTCTAGTAAAGCTGTGACACATAGCAGCATTTACGTACGTCCATGCATCTCTTGTGCCTGCTTCGAGCGGCAGCATCTGCTTCGTATGTACACACGAAGCTGTTAGAGCTTTTACACAAAGAAATGTAAGTTTGGTGGAGGCAAGGTGGCCCTTGTATGTACATATGAGATTGTTTTAGGTTTACACAAAGATATGAAAGTCTTGTGGAGGCAAAGGTGCCTTGATAGCGTCGAGGTCCTCCCAAGTCTACGGGGTCGTGAGTACTTCAGCAGACGCTAGACGGAAGGGGGGCGAGTAGAAGAGCTCGAGAAATGTAAAAGTACGTTTTGATAGCCTTCTTCAGAACTTGGAAAGTTCACGACTGAGTCCTTACCTTTCGCTGCCGGCAGCGATCCTGTCGGCACGCCTTCTTCCGTGCCGCACGCAACGTCGCAGTCCTTGACGACACCCCGCCGACAAGCTGGTCATTTCCGGCGCTGGAGTCGTTCGTGTCCTCCGTCCTTGCCGTCACTGAGGTACCTTAGTGGCTCCTCCTCTTGAATCAACTTCGCACGCTGACTGCCCGCCTGTTCAGACCTGGTACTCGGTACCAATCGGGAAGGGCAGCAGTGACACCACTCGCTCAGCCTCGCCTTCCTCCTAGTTAGTCACTCGCTCCGACAGCTCTGTCAGCTGTCTGTCCCAGCGCGGCCCGTGACAACTCTCCCCGCCTTCGGGTTGACGCCCTCTGCAACCACTAGCTTCCACGCCAGGCGAGGGGCATTTTCGAGGTAGTCCCCGTCAATATCAGTGTCTCGCGTTCCTTGGACACCACATTCAGTGACGCGTTCTTCTTGCGTCTGTCTTGCTTCGGTGTTTGTGTCTCCTCTGAGACGCGCCATGTTGTTCTGTTCTCCCTTTTTCGCGCTCTGACTCGCCCTTGCATACTAGCGAAACCGGTGCCAGTTACTGCAGTGCTAGGCGTTGTTCGTGGTGGTACAGTAGTCGACTATAGCAACCACATGCGATCACGATACCCAAAAAGATGATCACCGTCCTCGAGAACCAGCACCAGCCGTTCGACACAGCCAACAGGATGGCCACTCCTTTCCATCCCATAAAAACGCCCTCCAAAACATCATACACTAATTTTGGCAGGTAAGCTGCTAACGACAGCGACAGCATCACCGTCAAGCACGACCCGTAAATGAAATCACCCATCCGTCCTCCCACGGCGACTATCGCTTCGCACGATGCCCGCCCGTACTGCCAACTGCCTCTCCATTCTTCTTGGACCGCATCGGGCATGAACACACACACGATGTGGTGCCATGTCATCCACCACATGCACAACATTCGTTCTCCAGCATCAAACCACTGTTCGTAGTCGCGTAACACGGCGATGGGCACGATGAAGACCATTGCTAGCACCATCTGACTCGCTGCTGGGAGACCCCCGAGATAAGTCTTGATATCATGAATCTCCTGGGAGGAGAACGGCATGGACATGGTGACAGCCGTGAGTGGTGCGACTAGATGTCTGGATATTGGGACATGAGCTGGATTTGATCTATCTTGGAAAAGGCCAACGAGTTTGGAAATGAGAACGGCGGATGGGAACTGACCCAGTTACTCAGTGCTGAGAACGGTCTCAAGAAAGTATCGAGTAAGGGCGGAGCACGTCGACTCGGTTGTCGCAGTTGAGATTAACGATGTCGACAAAGGACATTTGAAGATTGGCGCCAAGCTCAACGAAAACAACAGGGGAGCTTTAAGCTGGATGGATTGGTGGTTGCTGAACTGCCTCGGGGAGTGGAAGTTGCTCTGCTTGGAGAAAACGTGTCGACGGTCACGTGTGTGGTGACGACGGTCTTTGTTTGGATGTTCACGACGCCGGTACGGGACATGATGTTAGTCTTCGCGTGCCGCGTTTACGAGCATGGAGCGAACGTGGTTTTCTTTCTGTACACTTATGGAGAGATGTACATGATTTCGGCAAGGCGTCCTGAGACTTTGAAACTGCACCCCGAGGACTACGCATGCGCTAGCGGCGTGGCAGACGCGGACGGCATGAGCGACGTGAACGGCGTGGACGACGTGAGCACCAAGGGTACCATGATCACGGACATCGGCAGAAGCGTCAACCGAGGAGGAAGAGTGTGAAGGATCTGAAACTGCCCACGTTCACGCCCTCTCTGAAAGTTTCTGTGTCTATGTGGATAGATCGTGTGGAACTGGCGTTGAAGGCGCGGAAGAATCAGGACGCGGTACCTGGTCGGATAAGGAGCTATACTTCATCCTAGGGAGCAAACTTATGGAAAATGCTTCTAAGTGGTGGGTTGATAAATATGAACTGACGGCTGTCAGAACGCAGACGAACCTGGACCTATCTAAAGAAGGCATCACTACGACGCTACGGAGAACAGTTGGACAAGTCAGCTGCGGAGTGGAGAGTCAGTATGCGACGCATGATGCCTGGTGAGACCCATGCTGACTTTTCCTCAATACTTAGAGACGTTGTGGGCAGGAATCGAGTCAGTGAACGAGTACTGCTGGAACAATTCTACAGATGCCTCGGCAAGACTACGAAGAAGTTGGTCAAGCCGGACCCGAAGCCCCGCACGTTGGAGGAAGCGGTGGACAAGGCGACTGAAATTGATGATCCAATGGACAATGTGGCACTGGGGTTGGTAAACATCGGCCAGCCATGGGCGATTGCGCTGAGCCATTACGTGATTCCGATGGATGGTATCGCCGGACAGACCAATGTGTTACCTGGTATCAGCGGTGCAGGATTGGCGATGGTACTGGCGAGCAGTACGGATAGAGGAACGACGGCTCACGGCGGACAAACGGTAGCACTCTTCACCAATCCACAAGGAGTGTACAACGCGTATTCCGGCACGTGGGACCCTGCACCGGGCCATGTGTGGAACGGTAAGTACTGGTACGAACCGAAGAAGACAGAACGGAAGCGACATGCGGCCAGTGCGAAGTCAGCTGGCGACCAGGAATCGAAGAGAACGGTGGCCAAGATCAAGGTGAGGAGAGAACCCGACTCGAGTGAGATGAGGAGGCTGCGAAGCCACGGAAGAAGCGGTTAAAAGCAGCTGTGAGGTAGACGACGGCCGACGACGGCCGACGGTCAACGGAAGGGCAGTGCGCAGGCGAAAGGAGGCGGACGATCAGACGGTGACCAGCACGCACGCGGTAGTGAGCAGCGAGGCAATACTACGTGCTACCGGTGCGGCCAGGTGGTCCATCAATTGCACAAATCCCGTGAAGCCGATGTGCTACGCATGCGGAAAACTAGGTCACTACCCACGTGAGTGCACCGACAGTGAGGCCAAGGCGCGAAACGGCGAGTAGCTGAAGCAGCGGGGTCAGCCAACACGACCAGCAGCGGGAAACGAGCGTCGGGCGCGGTAGCGGGGATACAGCGTCTGGGGCAAGGCGAGAAACCCTAAGCAGTTGTGGTCGCAGAGTGTGGTGATCAAGGACGAATGGCTGCGATACGAGCAGTACGAGTGCAGAAGGACGGAACAAGAACCGAGACGGGGATGAGTGCGGTGTCTGGAGGCGACGAGTCGATGGACGCGGTGGATGAGATGGAGGTGTGCTCGGACGAGCACGATGAGCCGCTAGTGCGAGCGGAGAACACCAGTGGCGGAGAAACGTACGAATGGGTGGAACAGATGAAGGAGGACGAAGAATCGCGAGACGAGGAGCGTGCTGCGAGGTACGTTGCGACAGTGAGGCCGGCGATGGCGGCATCGCTGTTCGTGCGAGCTGGCCAGGACGAGCGGAGAAAGAGCGTTGTGGCCGACAGCGAAGGCCATGACCGACGTCCAACTGGAGAAGGCGAGGTCGGACTTCCAACTGGATAAGGCGCGAGTAGCAATGGAGTGGTGAGCAATACCACGGAGAACGCTGAGTTGGTGATGGACGCGGCGGTACCAGCGATCGATGCGGCCAACAGCGCCTCTTTCGTGCCTCATTCATGGCCTGGGGACTCGACCAGTCCCCAGGCCATGAATGAGGCACGAAAAGAGGCTGGACCGTTCCTCGTCGGGGAGATACCATTCTGGAG